>CM059275.1:5958141-5978141 GCA_030347295.1 Setipinna tenuifilis | reverse complement strand
TGACACAGCCTGGGGGTAAACATCATAATACATCTGAACACACTGCAACTGTACAAGCGCACGCACGCACGCACGCACGCACGCACGCACTTACACACACGCACACGCACACGCACACGCACACGCACACTCACACACACTCACACTTTAGAATTAAGAGCTGAAATCGTTTAAACACCCTCCTAACCCCACATACACATGCTGCTTTGACTACTGACTTACATGGCTGATCTGGATGCCTTGACCACGGACATCATCCTCAGCAGACATTCCTCTGATGGGGAATAATCATGCAGGTCAAACTCATCCAGCTCCTGTTCTGAGGTCAGCATCACAAAGGCCACAGCTGACCACTGTGCAGGGGAGAGTTTGGCTCTCCCTAGACCTCCTGATCCCAGGTAGCTTTGGATTTCCTCCACTAAGGATTGGTCATTCAGCTCATTCAGACAGTGAAACAGATTGATGCATTTGTCTGAAGAGGGATTCTTCTTGATCTTCTGCTTGATGTACTGGACAGTTTTGTCTGTGCTCTGTGGTTTGTCTCTGCTTGTCTCTGGCAGTAGATCTCTCAACAGATTCTGATTGGACTCCAGGGAAAGGCCCAGAAGGAAGCGGAGAAAAAGGTCCAGATGTCCGTTTTTGCTTTGTAAGGCCAGATCCACTGCACTCTTGTGCAGGTCATACAAAGACTTTGACACAGGCCTAAAAAACTGAGCAAGCTTTGATTGGGAGGTGGCTGGATTTAGAACATTTTCCTTCTGGATGATGAGAGTAAGGTGCACATATAAAGCAGCAAGATGCTCCTGAATGCTGAGATGCACAAAGCAGAAAACCTTGCCCTGGTTAAGTCCAGACTCTTCTCTGAAGATCTGGGTGCACACTTCTGAGTACACCGATGCCTCTGTGATGTCAATGCCACACTCTTTCAGGTCCTCCTCATAGAAGATCAGATTGCCCTTCTGCAGCTGCTGAAAGGCCAGTTTCCCAAGTTTGAGAATCATCCCACTATCCGTCTCTTTTCTTTCTGTGTATTTCTTTTTGATGTGTGTCTGAATGATCAGGAAGTGTGTGTACATCTGAGTCAGAGTTTTAGGAATTTCTCCTTTCTCTGTTTCCCTTAACATTTTCTGTAGCACAATGGCTGCAATCCAGCAGAAGACGGGAATGTGGCACATGATGTACAGACTTCTGGACGACTTCAGGTGTGTGATGGTTCTGTTGGCCAGGTTCTCATCACTGACTCTCTTCCTGAAGTACTCCTCCTTCTGGGGGTCATTGAACCCCCGTACCTCTGTCACCTGGTCCACACACTCAGGAGGGATCTGACTGGCTGCTGCTGGTCTAGAGGTGATCCAGAGAAGAGCAGAGGGCAGCAGATTCCCCTTGATGAGGTTTGTCAGCAGAACAGACAATGTGGTTGGTTCTGTTGCATTACAACACTTTATTTTGGAGTGAAAACTTAGAGAAATCCGACACTCATCTAGACCATCGAATATGAACAACACCTTGTACTTGTCTTCACTGAAAACACTGAAATCCTTAATGCCAGTAAAAAAATGCTTAACTAAATCCTGCATACTGAGTTTTTTCTCTATAATCAGATTTAGTTCTCGGAAAGGAAGAGGAAAAATGAAGTCGACATCCTGATTAGCTTTTCCTTCAGCCCAGTCCAAAATAAACTTCTGCACAGAGACTGTTTTTCCAATGCCAGCCACTCCCTTTGTCAGCACAGTTTTAATGGTTTTGTCTTGTCCAGGTAAGGGATTAAAAATGTCATTGCATTTGATTGGTGTGTCATATGCTACTGATCTTTTGGATGCTGACTCGATCTGTCTGACCTCATGCTCATCATTGACCTCTCCACTTCCCCCCTCTGTGATGTAGAGGTCTGTGTAGATCTCATTGAGGAGTGTGGGGTTTCCTTGGCTTGAGATTCCCTCAGACAAACACTGAAACTTCTTCTGCAGATGGGATTTGTGACCCTGTAGTATTTCCATCTCAGACACATGTTTACATCTGTAAAACAAGCAAACAAAGTTTTAGTTTAATGCTAAAAAGTAGTGCAGTAGTGTGTTAAATCATGTTTTACAGTAGGGATAAGAACCATGAATGACACACACACACACACACACACATAATCCATCTTGGTGGTTTGTGTTGTAAACACACTGAAACACAAACACAAACATGCGACCAGAGTGGGGCGGGGGTTGGGGGGGCAGACAGACAGACAGTAGGACAGACAGTAGGTTATTCTGTCTAGAGATTCACATTGTTCATTGTTAATTTCTTTACTATTATTTTTCCAGATGTTTACCTAGTTATATTAAATGTTATTAAAAAATAATAATTGAACTATAATTTAACAACATTTAAACATACTATATGTAAACCCATTTGGTTATATTTGGGTCTTACTTTACAACAGAAGAGTCTCCTGCTCGAAACTGTATTGGTTGACCCATGGACTGGTCACTCTTCATGGACACACAGCTGGGTACAGGGGAGTCTGACCTCTTCTGATGAAGTGGGCTGGAAGAAAGTACACATGACTTCAGTGCTGCCTTTTATGACACACTCTATACACTTAATATAATCACAGACACACAGATCGAAACACACACACACACACACACACACACACACGCACACATACAGTATGTCACAAAAGTGAGTACACCCCTAACATTTCTGTACTTTTTTTATTATATCTTTCCATGGAAGAAGTCTAAAGATATAATACTTTTCTACAACATAAAGTAGGCAGTGTACAGCTTATATAACAGTGTAAATTTGCTGTTCCCTCAAAATAACTCAACACACAACCAGTAATGTCTAAACCACTGGCAACAAAAGTGAGTACACCCCTACATGACAATGTCCAAATTGTGCCCAATTAGCCATTTTCCTCCCTGGTGTCATGTGATCCATTAGTCTTACAAGATGGATAGATAGCAACACACACACACACACACACACACACACACACACACACACACACACACACACACACACACACTCACATGTTCACAGCATCACCCTGTACTAGTCCTGGGTGTGTCTGCTGTTCCTCAGAGAGACTCATGTTGGAGGCAGCAGCAGCCCCCTCCTCAGGAGCAGATCTTACTCTGGACAACAATCAGAGAAGAACCTCCATCACCAGGCTGCTACCCACATAAGATGTCATGTACCATCATTCTCTCTTATATACACACACACGCGCGCGCACACACACACACACACACACACTGGCGTGCACAAATAGACGCTAGGTGGTGCTGAAGCACCTGCCCCTTTGCCCCTCATCAATGAAAGTGCCCTTTTGAACATCACCTCTGACCCTTCACACCCAGCACACCACCTATTCACACTATTGCCTTCAGGGAAAAGGTACCGCAGTATCCCAAGCAAAACCACTCGCTCTAGGGACAGTACCTACCCACAAGCCATCCGTCACTTAAATACGCACTAGCACTTTACAGCTACTCCACTACCTGGCCTTCCTACCTCCTTGTTACTTTGCACAATGCTACTACTGCTCTGTACATACCATGCACTTTAAATATCCCATTGCACTTTTCTATGTGTCCAATGTTTTGTATGCCATTCCTTGTTTATTTATTTTGTGTACCCCCCTGTTGTTTTTGTTTCACCACCCCCCCCGACCAGTTTTGTGTCTTTTGTTGTGTTGTGAGCACACCAAGCAACATTCCTAACGACTGTATTTTTTATACTGTTGATATGGCTAAATAAACTTGAACTTGAACTTGAACTTGAACTTGAAACTACGTTTTTTTTTTTGTTTTTTTTTTAAATATTTGTATTATTATTATTATTATTATTATTAGTAGTAGTAGTAGTAGTATTAACAATTTAGTGAGGGCAATTTTGAAGTGGTCTTTTGGTACAGCGCGTGACCAATAAGTGGCGCCAACTGAAACAGCATAGCAGCTGAGTGACTGGAAGCTGTCAGTCGTAGCAGGAACGGCGTTTCTCCTCTCGTGTCCCACACGAGCCAGCTCAGCCAGGTAGGCCTAATGCAGCAGCAACTACAACTATAATTATTATTAGACTGTCGCTGATACACAGATTAAGTGAGACCGTGTTGTTTGCCCTCCCAACCTGCAAATAGCCTATTGTTGTGCATAGCACGTGTATATATATTCAATTCTGAGAGAAAACAATGGCCAGTAGATCTTCCCTGCTTTTGTCAAGATGATCCAAATATACGCAACACTACCAGTGACAACAGCTTCAGTTGAAAGATCATTTTCAAAGCTGAAAATAATCAAAACAAAGCTAAGGAATTTGTGTGGTGAAGAAAGGCTCTCTGACCTCCTCCTGCTTGCTATTGAAAAAGACATTGAAATAAATCACAGCGAGGTCATTAACATCTTCAAAGACATGGCACCAAGGAGGATGCTGCTTTAGAGTAGAAGTAGTAGTCGAGGGTAAATAGATGTTAATTTACACACTTTGAGTTTCAGAATGACTGTATAAAGTTAATATATGTTATGGTGTGACTTTTCCCACAGACTCACTTTTGAGAAGTAAAAAAGAAATTGTGTTCAACATATGTGTGTGTGTGGCTTGTACTTTGGAGAGTACTTAACAACACAAACATCAAAAGTTTCTCACATTTGTGACCACAAATATCCAATTATGACTGAATATTCAAGAGGGGGAATAACAATAATAATTTAAAGGCCACACCAAAATCATCATTAGAGAGAGGGTATGGCTAGTTTTCTTTAAGTCATCGTGAGGTGGTGATGTCTGTTGCAGGCTATATAAAGCGGTTGGTCTGGAATTAATGGTTAAGAAAGAAGGCACGGAGTTACCATGAATCTTATTAATACTTTAACTGTACAAGGGCATTAAGTGTTGGTTAAATGGCGGCCGTCAAGTCCAGACGTTCAATCTGCGCAAAAAGTGCCCCCCCTTCCCCCTCTGAGCACCTGCCCCCCAAAATGTCTGTGCACGCCACTGCACACACACACACACACACACACACATAAGTACACATACATGCATGTGACAATAAACCATCCTTGTATCCAGGCTACGGTGCTAACAGCGACGCTACATATTAGTAATTATAACAGATAAACAGTAGTGTAATGTCACTTACCATTTAAATGTAGACAAACATGTTTGATGGTCTGTTAGAACAATTAACAGCAGCGCCAGGCATTCTGGATGTAATATATCACAGTGATTTAATTTAAATTGGATTTGAGAGAGACAGAGTTTATACAAACACTTGGCTACCCCTCCCCCACTCTCACGAAAAAACGATACATCAGTCAAGAATTACATGGCAGGCTACCTCCAGTCAGCTACTTACTCCTAGACATGCACAACAGGGTGAATCCCGAGTTCTAGTTGCTCAAATAGTGAGGGTTGCTCGCATACAGAATATACCAAGTTGCTTGGCCTACAATAAAAGAACTGTTGATGTAAAAACAAGTGCACTTGCAATCGTGAAATAAGATGTCAGGATGGGTTGAGCACAAATGGATCATAGCTGCATCAACTAAAGGTAGGACAGGGGGTTTCATTTCACATGCCTGCCGTGGCACTAGTTACCAAGACAGTCACGAGTAATATTATTTTCATTGCGTCTGAAATCATTTGACGTAGGATTTAGCGTCTACTTATTGTGACTTCTACTAGCGTCAAATTCATAGCATGACAGGCTAGTCACTGTCTGACAGCCACCACCTTAACAAACTTTTGACAGCGCGCGTAAACCTATTTAGCTAGTAATAATCTGTTGAATATGGCAGGGGGGTTGTAGTCTTTTTGATTGCTGTTAACTTACAACTTAATTCTGTAGGCGTCCATGAATTTACTTTGTTGTTCGCCATGTGTGTAGCTGACATTTTAAGTGTACCCGTGTGTGTGCGGGCGTGTGGCAGTGTTGTTGAAGTTCACTAGTGTTTATTGTTCATGTGTAGTTCACGTAGTGTTCTCAAGTCTCACTCTTTGAGAGTGTGACACACGCATCTCAACGAGTTCACACGCTCACACGCCACACATGGTATTTCTCACTCTCAAAAATTGTCACCTCTCAAAAATAAATAAATAAATACAAACCCTTCTTTACTCACCGAAATCATAACAAAAATGCACCTTGCAAAACTGAAAAGTTGCCGCTTGTTTGAACCATAGATATGGTTTGAACGACAAAACTTCAGTATGCAACTTCCGATGGATCGTCCACACTTTTGTGTTGGGAATCCTGTTCTATGCTATGCGGTTCTATGTGGGAAATACCTGCGTCGTGGAACGACCACGACCCATCGGACTAACGCAGTTGTAAACATCGTTAGCTGCATATGGGCGATGCCGTTAGGTCCCCAACAGCAGTGTCCTAAGTCTATTGTTCAAACCATTGACTGTAATACACCCAATACAACGAAGCTGCTAAGGAAGTTAGCAATGACAGTTGAGTAGTCAGCATAGTCTGCGCTCTTTCATATTGGATATATAAGCTTTGCGACACCATAAGCACACATAAATGTTGTCTCTTTGATATTTTCTCTATCAAGTGACCACCTGTTACATTAGCAGACATAGCAACCAACTAACTACTTACCGGACTACAGGCACCTCTCCGTGCAGGCGCTTAGTGAAGCAAAGAAGACCGTAATACACTTTCGTTTTCATGGTGCTTTGTTGAGTCAGTGTGCGTGGGGCGTGTCTGGGCAAAGAATGACAAACAAAAAATATCTGGGAACCAAAAACACAATTAACCTCTCTAGATGTAGGCCTGTACATCAACATAACATAATAACCCATACATAAATTAATACAAAAATAAATAATTAGTGCTGGATTGCACAGTGTAGGGTTCTGGATTTAATTTAAGGATGACTATTCTGAATCAGCGCAACAGAGGAATGTATGTTATCACAATAAAGGGTGCCTCCTCAGAGGAGCTCCCCCGATGCATGCTGTTGTGTTTAGGTAGGTGTGACCCACCTACTGTGTTCTTATCTATGCCCTGCCAACAGCTGGTGCTACACAAGGTAGTGTGGGGCAGTGGGCTCTCTCCAGCCCCTGCCCCCAAGATAACACCTCATTGTGTGTTTAAGACATCCAACACCAGTTGACCAACTGGTATCAGGTTGGGTATTTAAGGGAAAGTTAGTGAAAACCTCTTTGAGTTGTCTTTCTGCTATGACGCTCCCACACGCTGTGTGTGTCTCTCTCTCTTTCTCTCTCTCTTGTTTGGGGTTTTGTTTAATTTCTTTATATATCTGGTTTATTCTGCCATTACAGTGAATCTGTGTTAATTGTAACTGTTAAGTTGCCTCTGGTTAATAAATTGTTAATTCATTTGCCATTCATATATATCTTCTCGTGTGCCATGCCATTACTGTGTTGTTAGCCCTTATGCTGTTTGGTGATATTGGAGGTAATCTTATTATTTCATGGAGTCAGATAAATATAGATAAATATTACTCTAATATTCGCTATTCTAATGCCTATTCCTATCCTTATTCTATCCTGTAAGTCCAGAACATGCGAAAACCTTCGTCCACACTCAGTTTCGCCGTTGGTCTGAGAAAGTGGATCCTTACAACAGGTATCTCAGATAGACACATATCACATACAATTTATACTTACATACACGTGAATACATTTCATCCTGTGTTTTGTATTAATCTGAGTGATGTTTAAGGAGGCTGCCATCTCTGGTAGTCTAGAGCCTGACTCCTGAATCACTGCACTGTGTCCCCCTGTGGCTATCCTGATGTTAAATGTGTCAAATGTTGTGCTAGTATTTCTGCATTCCTCTTACCCACAGATTAAGGGGGATACTTTGCTATCTGCGGTACCAATTAAATGCCGTTTATCTGACCCATATCCTGGACAAGTTACCCACAAGCACGCTGATGCCTATTGGTCTATTTGCTCTTCTACTGCTCTTGACCTCAATGGCACATTCTTCTTGCTTCGTGCTTATTGTTAAATGCTTCCATTTAGTAGTGAAGATGAACACACCACATCTCTTACCTAACAGCTGTAAAGTGTTCATTATTGAGGTAAAATCTGAGCACACAGTCAGACAGACAGCCATTTCATTGCCATCATTTTATTCTTTTTATTCAGAGATCCAACTGTGTCTGTCCCACACTAACTCAGAAACCGGAATCTTCTGCAGGTATTTCTGGTACTGAGAAGGTTTTATGTCTCTTTTCAAGCATTAAAGGTACTCAAAAACAAAAGAATTATTATTGGTGACTCCATTATTTAGCATGGTATAATTTAACCATTTAATAGTATGTTTTACCCTTAAGAAGTACATTTTGAGTCTTTATACAATCCAATAACTTTCTATCACCACTGAATACAGGTTACGCGACAGTATCTAAAAAAATGGACGGATTAAAACCAATAGGTCTGAAATATATTTAATGAAAATTGTCATATTATCACTGAATTATTAGAGGATGCAGTGCTCCAAATGATTATTTAGCTGTGTAATTCACTTGAAACAAGTATGTAAAAAAGTCCCATGTCCACAGAAGATGTTTTGGCAATGTTCTTGGCAGATGGTGATGGCAAGAAGAGGCGCAGTCTCTGGTTTAGTCAGACTCAGGTGGAGTTAGGTCAGCAGTGGCATCATTAAGCTGAGTTTCACAGGTTGTTGCACAAGCTACAAAAAATGGTAAATGAGTGAAACATTTTCAAGCACATTTACTCAACTGAGACTCAGCAGGATTTATATGACCTCCAAACATTCATCCAACTTGATTTATGTGTTTGAATTACCCTGGACATTGATGTTGTCCTCAGAGGAGTTGACAATGTTGCAAGGCTCAATCTTGCAGCCTCTCCTTATTTTCTGACAAAGTAAAAAAAAACAAGTCAATGATTTAATTTCAAATTTTAATAACTAAAATCTATTTCATGTTAGAGATCCCTCCCTTACTAGCCCGAGGAACTGCACTATATCACAGAACACATATCACAAGACCATCGACAGTCTGAACTACACAATACCTTGAAAGAGAACCTGAATTTGGGCATCTTGAATAAGCAGCATCCTACAGTGTCTTTCTCCTGTGGCATCTCCAGTGGCCCGACAGATGCAGGAGCCTTGGGGACCTCAGCCAGAGTCTCGCTGAGCTGAAGCACACTTCCTCTCAGCTCAGCCAAGGTCTCATTTGGCTGAACACTGGAAGAAACTGTAAAAAGAGGAAATGTTTAACTGTCTAACTGTTAAGTTGCCTCTGGTTAATAAATTGTTAATTCATTTGCCATTCATATATATCTTCTCGTGTGCCATGCCATTACTGTGTTGTTAGCCCTTATGCTGTTTGGTGATATTGGAGGTAATCTTATTATTTCATGGAGTCAGATAAATATAGATAAATATTACTCTAATATTCGCTATTCTAATGCCTATTCCTATCCTTATTCTATCCTGTAAGTCCAGAACATGCGAAAACCTTCGTCCACACTCAGTTTCGCCGTTGGTCTGAGAAAGTGGATCCTTACAACAGGTATCTCAGATAGACACATATCACATACAATTTATACTTACATACACGTGAATACATTTCATCCTGTGTTTTGTATTAATCTGAGTGATGTTTAAGGAGGCTGCCATCTCTGGTAGTCTAGAGCCTGACTCCTGAATCACTGCACTGTGTCCCCCTGTGGCTATCCTGATGTTAAATGTGTCAAATGCTGTGCTAGTATTTCTGCATTCCTCTTACCCACAGATTAAGGGGGATACTTTGCTATCTGCGGTACCAATTAAATGCCGTTTATCTGACCCATATCCTGGACAAGTTACCCACAAGCACGCTGATGCCTATTGGTCTATTTGCTCTTCTACTGCTCTTGACCTCAATGGCACATTCTTCTTGCTTCGTGCTTATTGTTAAATGCTTCCATTTAGTAGTGAAGATGAACACACCACATCTCTTACCTAACAGCTGTAAAGTGTTCATTATTGAGGTAAAATCTGAGCACACAGTCAGACAGACAGCCATTTCATTGCCATCATTTTATTCTTTTTATTCAGAGATCCAACTGTGTCTGTCCCACACTAACTCAGAAACCGGAATCTTCTGCAGGTATTTCTGGTACTGAGAAGGTTTTATGTCTCTTTTCAAGCATTAAAGGTACTCAAAAACAAAAGAATTATTATTGGTGACTCCATTATTTAGCATGGTATAATTTAACCATTTAATAGTATGTTTTACCCTTAAGAAGTACATTTTGAGTCTTTATACAATCCAATAACTTTCTATCACCACTGAATACAGGTTACGCGACAGTATCTAAAAAAATGGACGGATTAAAACCAATAGGTCTGAAATATATTTAATGAAAATTGTCATATTATCACTGAATTATTAGAGGATGCAGTGCTCCAAATGATTATTTAGCTGTGTAATTCACTTGAAACAAGTATGTAAAAAAGTCCCATGTCCACAGAAGATGTTTTGGCAATGTTCTTGGCAGATGGTGATGGCAAGAAGAGGCGCAGTCTCTGGTTTAGTCAGACTCAGGTGGAGTTAGGTCAGCAGTGGCATCATTAAGCTGAGTTTCACAGGTTGTTGCACAAGCTACAAAAAATGGTAAATGAGTGAAACATTTTCAAGCACATTTACTCAACTGAGACTCAGCAGGATTTATATGACCTCCAAACATTCATCCAACTTGATTTATGTGTTTGAATTACCCTGGACATTGATGTTGTCCTCAGAGGAGTTGACAATGTTGCAAGGCTCAATCTTGCAGCCTCTCCTTATTTTCTGACAAAGTAAAAAAAAACAAGTCAATGATTTAATTTCAAATTTTAATAACTAAAATCTATTTCATGTTAGAGATCCCTCCCTTACTAGCCCGAGGAACTGCACTATATCACAGAACACATATCACAAGACCATCGACAGTCTGAACTACACAATACCTTGAAAGAGAACCTGAATTTGGGCATCTTGAATAAGCAGCATCCTACAGTGTCTTTCTCCTGTGGCATCTCCAGTGGCCCGACAGATGCAGGAGCCTTGGGGACCTCAGCCAGAGTCTCGCTGAGCTGAAGCACACTTCCTCTCAGCTCAGCCAAGGTCTCATTTGGCTGAACACTGGAAGAAACTGTAAAAAGAGGAAATGTTTACACAAACCACTTAAACCAAGCCAGTTAATAAAAGCATGACAACAGTTAAATGTAAAGGTATTACAGATGTCAACACAAACTCACATGTGTTTTCAAATGGATAGACCTGGTGTTCACTTCGAAGGAGATCATATGATCTTGTCTTTGATGTCTGACATAACACATAACATTGTTATAGTGAACACCAGAACACAACACGCAGTTGTTGTAGACAGGCTGTATCTTTTTGATTATTGTTACTATTGACAGTAAGACAATGTGTTACTTCAAGAGCCAATTGATAGTTGTGATACTCTACCTTCAGGTTGAATGCTGGCAACTTCAGCCAAGACATAAATCTTCTGTTCTTGGTCTTTTTCTTATGGCTTTGCTGAACAGGTGATTTAGAGGTTGATGATCCAGTTGGAGTGTCCTGTGGCTGTCTGCCTGACAGCACCTGATCTTTCCTTATGAATTCCATAATATTATCAATATTGTAAGAAGCAGGATTTTCCTCTAACCGTAAGGCGCAGCATGACTTCATTGGTCATCACTTGTGTGAACTCGTTAACTGTATTTTTAATCTCCTCAAAAGATGACTTTGATGCCTCTACATTATGCTGCAAATGACCATAGTTCTCAAAAGATACTGAGGGGAACAAACAGAACAGGACCAGTCTCTTCACTGCTTCTTCTACATAACAGTAGATCAACCCTGATGGAGTTTCAGTCTTTCTCTGAACACCTGGTGGGAACTTGCACAGAATAGAGTCTAAAACACTTTTCACATGTGGCACAGTGCTGGTCTTCAGGGCTTGATAACTTTTTAGGATCTCAAGTACTTTAGCTGCAATATCAGCAGAGTATTCCATACATTTTAAATCAGAGAAGAGTTTCTCCTGTCTTCTGTTGTCAGGAATATGTTTTTGCTATTCTAAAACAGTGTTTAAAACATCAGAGACGATTTCATGAGTCCCTGCAAAATTGTGCTCTTCATCTCGTTCTGAGCCTGATGAGTCATTCTCTTCAATGGATGTAATGATCTCATGAACAAAATCATTCAAAACCAAATCCTGTTTGGAGATGAGGCTATGTCCATTTAGGAAGGGAAGCATGGCTGCATCCGAACGGACTATTCTTATAAGTTTTGCAAAACTTCATCCACTTCTGTCTTGGCAGCTGGCCAAAGCATTTCCTTCGTAATACTCTGAGTTCCTTCATCCGAGAATTCTTCAGATTTCATGGGTTGTGCTGTATTCCTCCTGTACAAACCTAGCCTGGCTAACGCGACTTATCAATGCTCTGCGAACATTGGTCTGGCCAAGCTGTGTTGTAAACCCATTTCTCAGAGGGCTGGCTTAACCCACATGTGTGAAATGCCTGTGTTTGCTACTGAACGAAGCTTCGACCAATCACATTAGTGTCCATGTATAAGACAGAGAATAGTAACGTGCATATGAGTAAACAAAAACGTAACTGCACAAAAGCTCGAAATTCCATATGCTATCGCTGACAATGTAACGTGCAGCTATTTTGTCAATGAAATAGCTCCACAACTTTGCAAGATATTACTGTGTTGTTCTGCTATTTACATACTGTAAACTGGGTTGACTTGGCAACACTTACCATTTATAAGTCAGATGAACCTCGTCGACAACAATGCCAAGGAGATTTTCTTTGTAGACTTTGTTGGCTAACATGTTCATCCGTCTTCCAAAACAGCAGCTACAGCTGCATTGAAATCTTGCCGTTGCTCCACGTCCGCTATGTTGACAGTGACTGAGGTAGATTTATGGTCGCTAAACTACCGCGTCATTGCCTTTTTGAAATGCTAGATTTTCTTTGGTCCCAGTTTCTCTGTTAATGTAGAAACGGTGTTGAATGGGAGCTTGGCCAGACTGACTTTGCAAGCGAAATTCAAATGCAGCGGCACAGGAAGTATGGGCGTGCCCAGGCTAGTACAAACCACTATCTAGCTTACATTCTGCAGTTTCATCAGCACTCGACAAAACCACTGTCATGTCACATATACATGAAATGTGCTAATCTGCTATGAAGACATTATTTGGACATCACTCTGAACATACCGATGTGTGTGTTGCCCTCACCTTGTCACTCCATGCATAGTCACATATCCAACAGAATATTACTGAGAGCTGGGAGCAGGTAATACTGAGCAGTCTGGACTACTTTCTTCACAATGCCACCACAAAGACGGCAAACATCGTCTTTAGCCCTCTGAGTTAACAAAGTCAGACTGTAAGGTATTTCATCAAGAGTGATGATGAAGGAGAAAGCTTTTTTATTAAAGATAACACTTTACCGGTAACTGAAAATGAACGTTAACTCAAAATAAAACTCACTGGCACACAAAGAGCCTCACAAACAATTCTCCACTGTCTGAAAAGGCAAAATAAATGTTAGCTTATTGGAATATCAAAATTGTCAAGAAAAGAACATTCAGTTTCTTTAAACTTGTCTCTTACTCTTCTGTCATATTATCCACGAGGTGGCATATCATGGGGGAGAGATTCCTGTACTCCGGATCTACAAAACACAGAAATGTTGAGTTTAGGGAAAAGTAAAACTGCACAGCTCTAACAACAGCCTTTGCCTGAATTTTGTGGACTAACCTGCAACCCACTTTTCCATCCTAGCTGGGCTACGCTCTCCTTTCTCAAGAGACTTCTGTTTTGGCCAAGACACAGCATTCATGTACAACACATCACATAAACAGCTAGTTATTAGGGGCCAAGCAGCGAAGCTGGCGAAAGCCCCTATTGGTTTTGTCCGTTTTCCTATTATGATTAGCATCCTCCTCTGTAAGTCTATGGCAGCCCATAGAAGCTTAAGTAGGAAAATGCTGAAATTTGGCACACACATTCTGGACAGCATCAGCTTCTACCACAGCCAATTACAGGTCCCCAGCCCTAACCCTCTAGCGCCACCAGCAGGTCAAAGTTGCAGGTACATTTCTGCTTGTAACTTTTGAACCATATGTCCAATTTTCACAAACTTGGTATCCATGGAATCCATGGGCCAAGACGAATCCCATGATGTCATTTTCCGCTAGGATAGTTTTCCCGCCATTTTGAATTTTGTGAAAAACAGTTAAAATGCTACTCCTCCCACAAATTTTGACCAATTTTGCTGTAATCCAGTACATAGCATCTTTGGACTAAGCTTCACAAGAAACATCAACAGATTTTTTGATATCGTTTATCGTTTGGCCGTGAGAGCCAATCAAAGTCGTCCTAAAAGTCGCCAAACAGGAAGTGAGGTCATATCTCGGTAACCCTTTGTCGGAATCTTCTAATTTTTTTCACACACATTTTAGTCTATCCCGTGAGGTTCCACAAGAAAGGACAGGTCCCATGCTCAAACGGTCTAGCGCCACCAACAGGTCAAATTTTTAGGTGCTTTTCTGCTTGTAACTTTTGAACCCTACAAAATGTGAACCCTTTCAAAAATGTGGTATTACTGTAATCCTTGGGCCAAGAGGAATCCAACCCTATGACGTCATGTCTGTTTAGATAGAACGTCCGCCATTTTGGATTTTATGAAAATCAATGTTATTCTTGTCCTGCTCCAAATTCCAATTCAAATTTTCATGAAAAGCTGTTCATATTCACATTCTAGATGGTCTCAGGGTTCTACCCACCAATTTATAGGCCCCCAACTTCAACCCTCTAGCGCCACCAGCAGGTCAAAGTTAGAGGTTTATTTCTGCTTGTAACTTTTGAATCGTATGACCGGTTTTCATAAATCCTGTATGTATGTAATCCTTGGACCAAGGCAAATCTAACGCACCCTATGATGTCATGTTTACTCAAAGAGAACGTCCACCATTTTGGAATCTCTCAAAATATTGGATGTCTATGGCAGCCCATAGAAGCGTAAGTAGGAAAATGCTATAATTTGGCACGCACATTGTAGACAGCATCAGAATTCCCCACAACCAATTATAGGTGCCCAGCCCCAACCCTCTAGCGCCACTAGCAGGTCAAAGTTGCAGGTACATTTCTGTTTGTAACTTTTGAACCGTAGGTCTGATTTTCAAATCAAATGAACAGACTGAGACATTAGGCACTGCTGCCTCTGGGCACTGTTCGGCATAGTTCACCGATGATGGTCGCAGCAGTTTATTTGTTACACTGTAAAGTTGGACAAGCGGTTCTGCTTGCAAACACTTACTGCACGTCCCTCTGACCTTCTGCCTTGTCGGATCTAATTGTTGCCGTGGCGACTTGGGCTGGGACGGGCCGAGTCACTGCTTGGCCCCGCATTGCTGCTTGCAGCTATATTTGTCCAATGGTGTAACCTTTGGTGACTGTAGTAGCATCACTAAGGCAACCACAGTGACCATTACATCCTGTCATTTTGTGGCTATAGGCCTAACAGTTGTTTCAGAATGATGTCATGATAACTAGCCTTTTATGTTGTCTTGACAACTGGTTTGTTTAGCTGTCCTCCTGTTGGTATGAGGACTGACATGGATGATAGATCTATAGCTGGAATATCCAAAGTGGCCAAAAGTACAGCATGTTAAAACTAAACTATTGCTGCCTTCAGTTGGGCTTTTTCACAGCTGACAAGCATGGTAGCATGTTAACAAATAGCCTATGCTTCTCCTTTTGGTACAGCAATTCCAGGGAACTCCAATTAAAAGACTTGTCTTGTTAACTATAACTTTGTTGCTAAGACTAGGATACTTTTTATTCTCTACTGTAGTTCTCACGATAACAACAAATTCATCCTGCCATGCAGCTAAATTAAGAATGGCGAATGACATTACTGTCAGAAATAGGCCACATAATTACTTTCTTAACTATGTTCGTAACTAAAATGCGTTTTTACACGTATGATATCTGCCTGCTTCGATCTATCACCCTAAGCTGATAGGATAATGCCACTAATAGCCTTACAAGTATCTTTAGTAGTAATACCTGTGTAGGGACAATCAGTCTCGTTACAAGGTGGCGCCAATAATAGATGTGAGTATAATTGGCATTAATTGATCAGTCTCATAAAATCAATTCCATTAATATTACCATTAATTGTTATGTTTAATAATAAATCACCAAACAGTTAAATTGATGGTATATTACCAAAATGTTATGCTTATACTACCGCTATAGTAATAATATGTTACTTACAGTATCACAATACACTATAGTCAATAGTATTTACACACACTTGGACTGGATGAAGGCTATTGGAGTTCTTAAGACTGGGTGGCTTTCATGAATACAGCAACAATAACAGGCCAAACACAGTTTATTCCAAAGGTATAGTTTATTAACTAATAAACTACAGAGGTGAACTAATCTAACAGGTTGTGCATATATACAAGATAATAGGATAGTGTGTATGTATGCGTGTGTGTGTAAGAGAGAGGGTGTTTTATTTGACTTAAAAATAGCCTCCACACCGTCTATAACCATTGTTCAAATAAATCAATCAGGGAGTCATGATTGATTACCAGCTACCCTCTCCATGTTGCATACGTTTACCACACAAAACCAGGATTCTCCTGACACAAAGTGCCTCCTAACCCTTGGTACAGCACCATGGTTGTCTCACATGGATTACTGCTACACCCTTTTATTTTGCCGGTCAAATTGCAATGAATCCTTTGCGTATGGCGCAATTGTGGTGTCCTTGGTGTCCCCCTTGTGATTGTTATCGCGTTCTACTCTTAAATGACGACTGAAAGGCAGCTTCATATGGCAAGCCATCTTAACATTTAAAAGCTAAGTTTGACTATCCATCCATTGCATACAGATATATGAATGACAGTTACGGATATCTCTAATTCCAGATATCTCTAATTAAAATGCATTTCAAGATATCTATAACTTGATTATAGATATCTACAATTACATTTTGACTATCCATAACTCTAGTTTAAGATATCTACAATGTCATTTTGACTAGTAATAATTCCAATTACAGATATCTACAATGTCATTTCACCTAGTCAAAACTTAATTTAAGATATCTGAAAAGGAACATGTAGATATCTTGAATTGAGGCAAATTAAAGATATCTTGAACTGGAGTTATGCCTAGTCATAATCAAATTGTAGATATCTTAAACTTGAATTACAGATATCTATAATTCAATTGCAGATATCCGTAATTCACATTGTGGATATCTGTAATTGAATTGTAGATATCCGTAATGACAAACCCCATAGAAATGAATGGCAAAAGTGACGTCATTTGCCCTAGGAAGAATGTCTTTGTGGATATCTGAAATGACAATTACAGATAGGAGCAATGTAGTTGCGGATATCTGAAATGTTCGTTTTGCCTAGGCAAAACTGAATTACAGATATCTGCAATACATATCCAGTTTAGCTATTAAATGTTAAAATGGCTTGCCATAGCTTCAAGCAATTCTGACAGAGAAGCGCTCGTGAGCTACGTTTATAATTCTGCTGTCAAGCAGTCTTGTATGGGACAGGCAGTATAGCGATCTGCCAGGGGAGGAAAAGTTAGTGCGATTATTCTCAGGGGGGTGGGGGCACTTCTGGGCCCACTTATAGGGTCCAAACTTTCTACCACTACCCCTTCCATTTGTAGTGTGTGTTGTGTCTCGCAAGATGTGAATGGCCCTCCACTTTGTGCATTTAATTCAGCTTGCGTGCACTATTCTTCTAGCCTGGGCACGCCCATACGTCCTGTGCCGCTGCATTTGAATTTCGCTTGCAAAGTCAGTCTGGCCAAGCTCCCATTCAACACCGTTTCTACATTAACAGAGAAACTGGGACCAATGAAAATCTAGCATTTCAAAAAGGCAATGACGGGGTAGTTTAGCGACCAGAAATCTACCTCAGTCACTGTCAACATGGCGAACGTGGAGCATTGGCAAGATTTCAATGCAGCTGTAGCTGCTGTTTTGGAAGATGGATGAACATGTTAGCCAACAAAGTCTTCAAAGAAAATCTCCTTGGCATTGTTGTCGACGAGGTTCATCTGACTTATAAATGGTAAGTGTTGCCAAGTCAACCCAGTTTACAGTATGTAAATAGCAGAACAACACAGTAATATCTTGCAAAGTTGTGGAGCTATTTCATTGACAAAATAGCTGCACGTTACATTGTCAG
This sequence comes from Setipinna tenuifilis, assembly GCA_030347295.1. NCBI lineage: Eukaryota > Metazoa > Chordata > Actinopteri > Clupeiformes > Engraulidae > Setipinna > Setipinna tenuifilis. The sequence continues at coordinate 5,959,905 of CM059275.1, read as the reverse complement.
CGATAGCATATGGAATTTCAAGCTTTTGTGCAGTTATGTTTTTGTTTACTCATATGCACGTTACTATTCTCTGTCTTATACATGGACACTAATGTGATTGGTCGAAGCTTCGTCCAGTAGCAAACACAGGAAACACAGGCATTTCACACACGTGGGTTAAGCCCGCCCTCTGAGAAATGGGTTTACAACACAGCTTGGCCAGACCAATGTTCGCAGAGCATTGATAAGTCGCGTTAGTACTAAGTTCTCTTTGCTGTCACTGTTTACATTGAGGCCTTGAAGCAATACTAACGTTAACTAGTATTTTGTAGCATTTCCTATTTTGCGTACATTTTACGATTTTAGCTTCTAATATGTGTAATAAGATGCTCCATGGCTGTCCTGTGGTCCCATCCTGCCTTCAGAAAGTAAAAACCATGTCACATATTCGATCCAACCTTTTTCTGAGCCCTCTGATCCTGATGAGCAACCAAGTTATAATGACCATGTAGATGTGTGTTGCCGAAGCTGTTCTAGGTGATTAATAGAGCATGTTGTAAATGGTAATACATGTTTTAAACATTATCCCTGACGCTACTGTTTGACGATGAGCAGAATCTATTCAAACAGAGACATGCCATAGACTGGAACACTTGACTGGAAAAACTAGGCTGATGAGAGTGTGCACTAACCTGGTAAGAATATGACAATATCCGGAGCTCTGAGCGCATTTTGGCATCGAAGTCCTGGAACTCCTGAATCCGCTTATTCTCAGCATCCTCTTCTTCTGCCGTCAGGCCCCATTCACCCACCCACCCGCACACACACACACACACAGACACACACACACACACACATACATATATAGCTACACACACACACACAGACAAATGTCAATCTCAGTGCAGACATCATAACACAATGAGTGATGAAAGTGTAATTAAAGTACATGCACTCATTTTACAGAACACGAGCCAAGGCAAGGAGTGTCTGAATAAATAAACAAAGGTGGTTCCTCACCTCCCTTGAGACCAGCGTCTCTTTAATGAGCTGTTTGGCCTTGTGATGACTTTAGGGAAATTTGTAAAGGACAATTTGTTTACGGTCTACAATATATGATGGCAATTTGATGATGACTCTGTGTACTGAGAGTATAAAGACATGTCATAGAGGATACCCAAATAAGGGGTGATACCTACCTACCTCTAATCAGAGATGGGCAGACCTACCTTAGGGGCAGCTATGGCCTAGTGGTTAGAGTTGGTCTTGGGATCAATGGGTCACAGGTTTGAATCTTATTCCAGTAGGAAGAATGGGATTGGGGAAGTAAATAACTAGTGCTCTCTTGCACCCTCATCCATGGGTAAAGTGGCATCTAACCCCACATTACTCCACTGTAACTGGACTGTAACTGAAACCCTGTACCTAAATAACTAAATTATTCTGGATAAGAGCACCAGTTAAGTGTAATGTATTTAACCAATTTTAAGGCACTAGTATGTGAAATGGCAATGCCTCCAACATCTCTGCCCCTTCCTCAGTCTCTCCCCTTCAGGTCATCATTCTCTACCTCTCCTCCTCTCCCACTGGACAGACCCACAGCCATTAGTACATGTAATGTGCTATATATACACTTCAGTACAGACGCAGCTGTTGTACCAATCATTAGATTGTAGATAATCATTAGACAAACACACTTTCTATGCATGTGCACACACACACATACACACACAGACTCACTTAGGTGTAGCCAAACATCAGCCTGTATCATCACCCATACACCCA
>CM059275.1:5728141-5953141 GCA_030347295.1 Setipinna tenuifilis | reverse complement strand
TTCGGGGTGATCAGGCCCCGGAACCCGTGCAGTTCGGGGGGATTTATGCCGCTGGGGAATCCGGTGGTGGACTTTGAACTGGACTGAGACAGCGCTCCGGGAGAGACTGGTAGTGTTCTGATTTAGTTTTCTTTTGGGGGGGACGCAGCTGTGTCGTTGCCAGCTCCTCCCCCCTCGTTAGGTAAACTTTTTTTTATTTTCTGTGTGTGTTTAGCCTCCTCACCCGGCTGTAGGGAGTGTGGCAGCAGGGCCTGAACTCACCGTGGGTTTGCTTGCTGATGTTAAGCCGTGTGGTGTGCATTTTCTATGCTTGTATTTTGGAGATTTTCATTGCTGTCATTGATTGACATTGCTGTGAAGGAAGTGATGTGTGCTTAAGCCCTATGAATTTTTATTGACAGTGAATATTGAACATTGAATTTGTTGCGATATTGCCCTGATGTTGTATGTTGGTAGGTGGGGGTTTGGGGGTGAACAATAAACTGACTTTATACTCATGCGTTCGTGTTGCTTTGGTCAAGGGGTCCTGAAAGTATCTGTTAAGGGAAGCAAAACAGAAAATTGGGTAACGAGGGACTGCGTGTGCCCCCTCCCCAAAAAAAAGAAAACCAATTAGAGGGTGGCCACGACACTCACACACACAGGTTATGGATAACACTACTATACTCACTCTAGTCTCTCCAGTTGACAGAGTGGATTTCTTAATGCAGCACTAAGACGTCTCACTCCTGAGTCCAGCAGATCATTGTAACTTAGATTCAGCTGTCTGAGACTTGATCCTGAGCTGAGGGCTGAAGCCAGAGAGGAACAGCTATTCTCTGTCAGCTTACAGCCACGCAGCCTGGGGAAACATCATGATACATCTCAACACATTGAAACTGTTACACACACACACACATGCAAGCACGCACACACATGCGCACACACACACACACACCCCAATAACAACGATTCCACCAAGACACACTAATAAAACATTCCAACATACATACAACCACTCTTTTATACAAAACACACTCACATAATCACAACACACACAAGTGCACACAAACACACATTTGCGCACACACACACACCTCTTTGCTAAATATTTAAAATGTCTTGATCAGGCTGTCAGGTATATAACTCTCTCTCTCTCTCATACACACACACACACACACTTAACACCATGCAATCAAATTTCTCTGTCAGCTCACAGAAGCACCGGCTGGAAACATCAGGATATATCTCAAAACATTTAAACTTTTGCACACGCACATGTGCACATACATACACGCATGCACACACACACACACACGCACACACCTCATTGCTAAAAACTAAAAGACCTGAATACAGGCATGTATGCATGCATTTAAACACATAAAAGCATGCATTTATAGGGTGAATTCAGGTACATTGGACCATCAGGTAAAAGTCAGATAAGCCAAATACGCATTGCATGTCTCATCTCTTTTAATTCTACTGACCAATCACAATGAATATATTTAAATTGTTGTAACATAATTTATGTATATGTTTTAACTGATGTTGCTGTGATGTGCAGCCTGGGGGAAAGATCATAATACATCTGAACACACTGCAACTGTACACACACAAACACGCAAGCACACACGCACACATGCGCACGCACATACACACGCACACACTTTAGAATTAAGAGCTGAAATCGAATAAACACCCTCCTAACCCCACATACACATGCCGCTTTGACTACTGACTTACTTGGCTGATCTGGATGCCTTGACCACGGGCATCATCCTCAGCAGACATTCTTCTGATGGGGAGTATCTATGCAGGTCAAACTCATCCAGCTTCTGTTCTGAGGTCAGCACCACAAAGACCACAGCTGACCACTGTGCAGGGGAGAATTCGGCTCCCACTAGACCTCCTGATCCCAGGTAGCTTTGGATTTCCTCCACTAAGGATTGGTCATTCAGCTCATTCAGACAGTGGAACAGATTTATGCATTTGTCTGAGGAGGGATTCTTCCTGATCTTCTGCTTGATGTACTGGACAGTTTTATCTGTGCTCTGTGATTTGCTGCTTGTCTGTGGCAGTAGGTCTCTCAACAGATTCTGATTGGACTCCAATGAAAGGCCCAGAAGGAAGCGGAGAAAAAGGTCCAGATGTCCGTTTTTGCTTTGTAAGGCCAGATCCACTGCACTCTTGTGCAGGTCATACAAATGGAAAACCTGTAAAAACTGAGCAAGCTTTGAATGGAAGGTGGCTGGGTTTAGAACATTTTTCTTCTGGATGATGAGCGTGAGGTGCACATATAAAGCAGCAAGATGCTCCTGAATGCTGAGATGCACAAAGCAGAAAACCTTCCCCCGGTACAGTCCAGGCTCTTCTCTGAAGATCTGAGTACACACTCCTGAGTACACCGATGCCTCTGTGATGTCAATGCCACACTCTTTCAGGTCCTCCTCATAGAAGATCAGATTACCCTTCTGCAGCTGCTGAAAGGCCAGTTTCCCAAGTTTGAAAATCATCCCACTATTCGTCTCTTTTCTTTCTGTGTATTTGTTTTTGATGTGTGTCTGAATGATCAGGAAGTGTGTGTACATCTGAGTCAGAGTCTTGGGAACTTTCTTTGTTTCCCTTAACATTTTTTCTAGAACAATGGCTGCAATCCAGCAGAAGACAGGAATGTGGCACATGATGTACAGGCTTCTGGACGACTTCAGGTGTGTGATGGTTCTGTTGGCCAAGTCCTCATCACGGACTCTCTTCCTGAAGTACTCCTTCTTCTGGGGGTCATTGAACCCCCGTACCTCTGTCACCTGGTCCACACACTCAGGAGGGATCTGACTGGCTGCTGCTGGTCTAGAGGTGATCCAGAGAAGAGCAGAGGGCAGCAGATTCCCCTTGATCAGGTTTGTCAGCAGAACAGACAATGTGGTTGGTTCTGTTGCATCACAACACTTTGTTTCGGAGTGAAAACTTAGAGAGATCCGACACTCATCTAGACCATTGAATATAAACAACACTTTGTGCTTGTCATCACTGAAAACACTGAAATCTTGAATGTCAGTGAAAAAATGCTTAACTAAATCCACCATACTGAGATTTTTCTCTTTAATCAGATTCAGTTCTCGGAAAGGAAGAGGAAAAATGAAGTCAACATCCTGATTGGCTTTTCCTTCAGCCCAGTCCAGAATAAACTTCTGCACAGAGACTGTTTTTCCAATACCAGCCACTCCCTTTGTCAGCACAGATCTGATTGCTTTGTCTTGTCCAGGTAAGGGATTAAAAATGTCATTACATTTGATTGGTGTGTCATATGCTACTGATCTTTTGGATGCTGACTCAATCTGTCTGACCTCATGCTCATCATTGACCTCTCCACTTCTCCCCTCTGTGATGTAGAGGTCTGTGTAGATCTCATTGAGGAGTGTGGGGTTTCCTTGGCTTGAGATTCCCTCAGACAAACACTGAAACTTCTTCTGCAAATGTGATTTGTGACCCTGTAGTATTTCCATCTCAGACACATGTTTACATCTGTAAAATAAGCAAGCAAGTTTTAAACCAGATGCAGTGGCGGTTCTAGACTAAAGTTTGTTCGGGGGGGGGGGGGGGGCAGATACTAAATAAATTTTATTGGAAAACTTCACATCTAACATTTTGCTATTTCTTCCAAGCAGTTTGTCTTGGTGATCCTTATAATGTTGTGCACTTCTAAAGAAATTGCATATGTAGTGGAATTATACTGGGTATACTTCCACTACATATGCGATATGTTTGAATGACTGAATTCACAGTGGTTCTTCCAACATTTGGTTGCACCCTCCAACCAGCCTGAGACATTGTGAGGCCATGATTGATAATATCGTCCACAGCTGTAGCCCTAATTTCATTAGGCATCTGCCTATGTATTTATTTGGCATCTTCTCCCTCTTCCCCTGTTTTGTCCCCTTTCTTTTCCCATTCCTCCCCACATCCTCACCCCTCTTCCACATTGGTGACCTTCCATTTCTGTGTCACAGAATTGTAAACACTATGTCCTGCTCTGTTCATATATGCTTGCCAAGTAAGGGTTAATGGGATTACAACCAATATAGTGGCATTACAACTAATACTTCACACACCTCCTTGGGGGTAAAAGCTGAAGTTCACCTGAGAGCAACTGTTCAGTCTAGGAGACATTTCCAGCAAAAAAATGATAAACAAAGGTATAAAAGTTTGATAACTAATTCAACAATTTTGTATGTAATGATTCAAGCAATAAAATAAAATTGGAAATGACTATTCAGCATCCATAAGTATAGTTCATTTTGACTGACATGACATAAGCAAATGATGATGTTAAAAAACAACATTGTATTGTATAAAAGCAACTGACACATGTCCAAAAGCATTTGCAATTTGTTCAGAGGAAGGAGAAATTGCTATTATGAGGTGCACAAATGACTAAATGTTGTGGAGGTTGAACTAATAGTTATGAGAATTTACATTCTGATCTGAGAAAATCACCAAAGCGACTGAGAAAAACTGTAGTATCTTGTTTACTGTACATTACTGTAATTTTACTCTGCACTACATAGGACTGAAGTACAATCTCACAGAAGTGGAAGAGGGTCCCTTTTTACCTTTTTACCCTTTTTAGCAAGAGAAAGCCATTTGTGCAATGGTGATTGCAAGCAATAAGTTTGAAAAAAAAAATCAAAACGCTGCCATAGAGAATAACAATGTATTTGTCAATGTTGGATCTGTGTCACTTGCAACAATTGACAGAGAGCTCAAGAGAAATAAAATGTGCATGAAACAATTGTACAAAGTGTTATTTGAAGGAACAGTGAAAGACTAAAGGAGATCCATCACCAGTATGTACAAGTAAAACATGTCTTCTATGTATACTCTAATGTTCAGCACTGTAAACTGTCTGGTCTGCTGCAGCAGAGTCAGAGGGTGGATTTTCCACTCCAGGAGATACTTCTCTCCTTTATGGTGAGACTATGGGGAAAATGTTTGGGGGGCATTTTATACTGTTGTCATGTCTCATGCTACACTGACTAGAAGTAATTTCCCCCACGGGGGACAATAAAGTTACTACTACTACTTTTCTCGCTGCATTGCAAGGGATGATATACATTGTGATGTAGATGAAAACATGTGGCCAGACAGACAGGAACGTCTGGATGTGCCAGAATGATTTACCTATTTTCAGTTACAATACATACTGTTATGTTGTTCACATTTGGGCACAGCTCTACAAAAGGGATGTTTCTTATGTTTGTTCTAAATAAGTGACTGTAGTGTATTTTTCTTTTGCACAATGCTGTAGAATTGCAAAGAGCATACAGTATACAGTAAAAATGTAAAATATACGTATTCAGTGTCTTGTACTCACTCCCCTAACTACAACAACATGTAACTTTACTGTAGTTTTAAAATGGCTGTATAGTGCTGTCTTGAGCATTTTTAGGCAGTGTCAATGAGTTCTATCCTTTTTTCTGCATTGGAAAACACTGAGAGAAGTTACTGTCATAATGAAAACATGACAAAGCCATTTGATGTGTCAAGACTTCTCATTTTGATGACACTGGCAGTTTCATTGACATGAATACTTGCTTTTGAGGAATGGACTATCCATTTTGAGCAAGTTGCAGGTTATAGGTTTTGCAGTTTGCACTAACTGTTTTGGGAAATGCACTTACTGATGCGCAAATGTTAATAGTGATGTGAGAAAAGCACCAAAGCGACTGAGAAAAACTGTATATATCGGCACAGTATTAGGCCGAGTAGCCCAATAGAGATGCACATCTGTGAGCACAAAGCGAGGCAGACGTGTCACGGTGTCACGTTTTCCCTCTAGCGCTGTTTGTACTCTTGCCACCGCTATTTCCCTCACTTATCACATTATTAGTTTCAATCATTCTTTCCACACTCCGTTCTCTCTCACTACCACGCTCATTGCCCTCACCTGTGTTCCCTCTCGTCCTCGTCCGAGTGATCATGCACTGCACCTGCACTTCCTTGTTTCCCCATCACCTCGTTACCACACGCACCTGCACCGCACAATTATTTAAACCCTCACTTTCATTTCCTTTTTGTCAGTTTGTCTGCTAACCACGGTGTGTTTTTCTACGGCTAAGCGGTTGACTCCTGACTGCGTTTGTGATTCCCAGTATCCTGTCTTGTAGGAGCCAATCCTTTCATTTTTGTTTTTATAATAAGAGCTCCTGAAAATGTTTATGTTTACCTTAGATATACCTTATGTTTACCTTAGACTTGCATATTGCACATTATTGTGCTGGTTTGTGTTCCTGTTTTCTTGATTGTCCCCCTGTTGGAGGCGGCAATATCTGCTATTTAAGGTGGTGTGGTGAGGCGGCCCGGAGGCTGTAGAGGTGCATCAGCAAACAGTCATTGACCGTGCTCATCACCTTCTGACGTGAGCGCGACCGTGCCTGCAAGTCGGCCCTGCCACGAACTGAACTAAAGCCTTGCTTTGTTTTACAAACTGAAAACTTACTACCTTTATGTTAAATCTTTAGTTAATAAATACACACACCAACAAGGAAAAACAATAACGCATCCTCATCCTTCACGCGTCAGACTCCACCCTAGTAACAGAGAACGTTAAGGGGACGTTAGACTTTGGTTCTCTAAAGTTAGGTTAGAACCAAACCAAAAGCTAACCTTTAGAGAACGTTACCTTTGGTTACAGAGAAAACCTTAGAGAATCATACGTTCCCTAAACGTTTAGGGAACCATGCAACTGAAACGTTCCCCTGTAGTTAGGATTTGGTTGTTTTTTGGTTGATATGAGAAGTTGTCTGGTAGGGGAGAGCCGTGACGAATGAAACACTTTTTACCTAACGGTTATTTTCAAAGACAGTGAAGCAAATTAAATTTATTTTGCCATATGATCATCAACATACAAATGTATTCTATTAGTTACTGGTGTAATTTAACACATCCGATAAGAAATCACGTTCATTTTTAACTTTGAACGCAAGGTGTCGTTTGTTACAATCGTCCCTCATTGTCGGCGCGAATGAAACGCGCAATGATTTTTGATCACAAAAAAACTACCAGTAGCCTAGGTAGGCCTAATATTTTACTTTCCGATGTCAAAAACAGTCTCGCGGAGATAACGTTTGAACGCAGTAACGTCACGGCACGAGATTTCACAGGGTTGTGAAGTCTTGCATGCTGAATGTGCTGACGACATATGATGTTTCAGATGTGTATTGTTTTTGAGAAAATAGCTGTGTTTCTTACGTCCCGTGTTTCATTCGTCACGGCTATCCCCTATTTTACACTTAGGTGACAAATTTGCACATAGACAATGCAAGTGCATTTAACTGCAGCATATTTCCCGATTTAGGTTTTTTCCCCCAATATTCTTGCTTGCATATTGTCTATAGGCTACATTATATATGAAACTAAATCACAGGGCAGAACAGCTGCTTACACAGTTTTACATGGTGTAGATAGAGGTTGAATAGATAATAGCCATTAGTAGGCTAATATGCCTACTTTCGAAGATAATATTCCAATCACAATATCCAGGCTGTTTAATTCTCTCTCTCTCTCTCTCTCTCTCTCTCTCTCTCTCTCTCTCTCAAGTGCAAAGGGAATAAGTTGGTCTCATTTGAAAGCCCTGTGGGTAAGTTGGTCAAGTCATCTTGTGTAGGGGAGAGCCGTGACGAATGAAACACTTTTTACTTAACGATTATTTTCAAAGACAGTGAAGCAAATTATATTAGATTTATTTTGCCATATGATCATCAACATACAAGTGTATTCTATTAGTTAGGCTACTGGTGTAATTTAACACATCCGATAAGAAATCGCGTTCATTTTTAACTTTGAACGCAAGGTGTCGTTTGTTACAATCGTCCCTCATTGTCGGGGCGAATGAAACACGCAATGATTTTTGATCACAAAAAAACTACCAGTAGGTAATATTTTACTTACCGATGTCAAAAACAGTCTCGCGGAGATAACGTTTGAACGCAGTAACGTCATGGCACGAGATTTCACGAGGTTGTGAAGTCTTGCATGCTGAATGTGCTGACGGCATATGATGTTTCAGATGTGTATTGTTTTTGAGAAAATAGCTGTGTTTCTTACGTCCCGTGTTTCATTCGTCACGGCTCTCCCCTACTTGCGTAGCTAATAGAATAGCCCAGTGCATGTTACGTATGTGACTGTTCTAATTGTTTTCCTCTTCATCTTTAGTTCGCCAGATGCCTCCACCACCATCATGTAAACTTTTTTTTAGTTGTTTTATGTGTAAACATTGGTTTATGGTTTGAAGTAACATTCCTAAGATACGGAAGCCGAGAGCGGCCTTCATATAATCTTTTTTAAAACTCATCATTATACCGAGATAACGGCATAATTAATTAGAGATCTCGAGAAAACAAAACAATTAATTTGAGATCACGAAAAAACAACTTAGCAGAGCTCATCATTATACCGAGATAACGGCATAATTAATTAGAGATCTCGAGAAAACAAAACAATTAATTTGAGATCACGAAAAAACAACTGAGATTTCTAGCAGAGCTTTCTCGAGATCACGGAATAATTGTTTTGATTTCTCGAGATCTCGAATTAGTTTTCTTGTTTTCTCGAGATCATGAATTAATTATGCCGTTATGTCAAGATAACGGTGAATTAAAAAAAAAAGATTATGAAGGCCGCTCTCGGCTTCCGTACTAAGACGCCCACCGTAACACAATTGACCTTAGCCGTATTCGGATAAGGGTAGACGTCTACAGACGGCTGTAGCCGGCTGTAGTCAGCGATGCATTGTGGGCTGAAAATGTTGCATTATGGTTAGACTTTGTGTCAGAGTTGCCAGAAAGGCGTGGCGCTGTCACAAAAACGTCACAAGGTCAGATGACCTAAAAACCCATGTGATGTAGCCGTTTGTAGCCGTCTGTAGACAAAAGGTGCAGCCGCTTGCAGTTGCTTTTTCCGCGGCTACAATCGTCTAACTAACGCCTCCGTGGTGACGCAACTTTGCCCTGGTTGGTTTAAAGTTCATTGACGTCTGGACACGGATGTTGTGTAGCGCTCTGTCACGGAACTTCTCATCTTATATGTACGTTATTTTAGTCCAGTTTGAAGACATATCTTTTCTCTCTCTTTTTAGCTTGTTCTGGGGCGTGTATCTGATGCTGTCAAGCTCAATCTTTTATTTATTTATGTATTTGTTAATCTCGTTTTTATTGTATTGCTTTGTGTCAGTAGGCTATACCTATTAATGATCTTTGGGTTATGGTTTTGCCGTGTTATTTTTCATCCTTGTGTTGTGCAGCACTTTGGGACATCTCTGTTGTTTTGTTTAAATGTGCTAGTAAAAAACGACTCGACTTGACTTGAAGTCTCAATGCACCCTACTACAACCGCCCGCCCCTCCTTGTCCCTTACACACAACACATGACTTCTCCGCCATCTACTACGAAGATCAGGTGGTGTAAACAAAAGACTTGTGTCCGACTTGACCGCCGCCTTTTAAACACCCAGTTAGACAGACGTAGACAGACCGGTGTGCTACTCGAACGGGCCTACTTGTATCGTCTTCCGATTCAGATGTGTCGACTCCTCGCAGCCACATAGCCAGTCCCTCTCCAGCACCCAGCCGCTGGACATTGGATGGTTCTTATATGGAATCCACTGACCCAGTTGAAGGTTCATTTGCCTTGAGTTTTATATTTGGCACCTTCTTACAAGTTCCTAACCAAGACAGGAAAAAAAGCAACTTTTTTTATTTTTAAAAACTTCAGGAATGACCCATGGCGAAGAGGGGACCTTAGAATTGGCTGTCATAATAAAGCGTAAGTACTTCATACACACTTGTTGATGTTCACACTGGAAAATTGTATTGGGTGAAAAAGTAACATTAATTTCATTTCAATTCTACTTTTAGTCCTGGAGGAACAAAAACAAACAGCAAAGGACACCAAAAAAGTAAGTCATGTGTTTTCACACAAGTAGATTTATGTTGAAAAGCTAAAAGGAATTCTTTCACAAATGTTCCTAGCCATGGAGGAGCACATGGGCCGTATATTAAGGAGGATGGAGGCTGTGGAGCGGAGACTGGAGGCTGTGGAGAGGAGGATGGAGGGCTTAGAGAAGATGGAAGAGTCCAACCCACCTCAGCTTCCAGTTACTCAGGATGTGCTCCTGGGCCCATGTTCAATGGTGGAGGAACTGGAGGAGCTCGATAGGAGTCTGGCTCAGCCAGAAAAAAGGAACCAAATGGTAATTTACTGGACATGACTATATATGAAAATGCACGTGATGTACTGATTTTACCATGCTATGAAAGTACACCACCATGTCTCCACATGTGTTTTCATTGTAAATGACTGTGGAGAGCTTGTGGCATTCCTCGAGTATTAATTATGTGTATATATTTTTTTTCTTCTTTTTTTTTATTAGAAATGTTTTATGGAAAGGCTTGGCGGAGCAAATCAAGGGGCGGCTGTACGCCGAAGCTTGCGACAGGTTGCCACAAACCAGGGCCTTTCCCTCTACAGCCTGAGGGGTAGGAAGGGGAAAAGGGCCTTCCAGACCTTGGCCCTCTGCAAAATTATAACTTGTAAGTTTATCGGGTATGTTTTTCAAATGCAAGTTATGTCAGGTTTGACATATATTCAAATATTCAACTTTTTTTTTAACTTCCCTTTGCAGAGGCCTGCATGCACAACTTCCCTGATAAACAAGTGGTGGAGATTGAGGAGTGCATTGGGCATGCACTGAAGTTTGCACCACACAGACGGTAAATTAAATTTCAGTTTCTTATTTACCACTGAATTGTCCCAATAGTTAAACGAAACGTTTGACACTAAGTTGGATGGAATTCTTTTTAGGTCTGAGGGTCCTCAATAAACATCTCCATATATTTTTGTTTTATCCTTTATATTACATGTTTTATACTTGATTGTATTTCATTAAGACCTTGTTTTTTACTTGAGTGATGAAGCAACCTTGTAATTACTAACAGTCTTGTGTGCCTTTTTGTTTTCCTTTTGGGTTGTGTTTTTTTAAGTGTTCCTTGTGTGTGTTTGCTAATGTGTTTTGTTTGCTGTGATAATCCTGGTTGCCTCAACAATTAAGTTGGCATCTGCCTTTTAGAGTCCAGGCATCACTCTAGAATAATCTATTTTGACCCAAGCCAGCTTGCATAATACAACAGCTCAATGTGTACTGTATTTGACTGTATGTAACATCACATACGTATAAATGACGATGAGATCTCATGAGAGATTTGGTGGGGATTGAACACATCAGCAGACAAGCCGGCACTGGTGGGGACCCTGGAGGCTGTATGAGACGGGACGAACCTCAAGTAACACTGCCTGGACCCAGTTATATACAGAAATTCCTGTGTGTGTGCGTGTACTTTCACTCCCACTGTGCTTGCATTTGTGTCCTTAATTCCTGACAGCTTTCTGCTTGAGGTGTGACCCAGGCCCAGGACTGATGGTAACATGCTTAACATTGAACGCTCGCTAACAACAACGGAAAGGGACGTAAGACTCCTCCTTCCCTGCTGCTGCTTTTGTTTGATGTTGTCGTTGTGTACGGGCTTCTCGCTGACGCTGCTTTTCTGCTGTCCGAGGTTTGCCGGTTCCTGGACGAGCTACCGACGGCATCGGGAATCCCCTCCGCCACCAACGTCAAGGCTATTTTAAAGGATTGTTTGTATTTATATTACATTAATAAAATTGTTGTAGTATTTTAATTTGTTTCTGTGCTTCTTCGGTGTCCTGGCCATTTGTCTACATTCTAAGGTTGTTTTTTTTTTTTAAAGGTGTTTTTAAGACCGACATTTTTCACCAGGCCTACTTCCTGCAACATTTGCCTGGCCATTCATTACTGCTTGTGTTCTGTAGTAAATAATTGTCATGGAAAAGCAACTTTTTACAATGTAGGCCTACTACAAACTACAGAAAAACAGAAAAACATTTTGGTGCGGAAAAGATTTGGGGAATACTGAGGGAACCAAAAATGTAACCAAGGTTACTAGAAGGTTGTAGGGGGAACCTTGTGGGAACCAACATGTAACATTGAGGGAACGTCAGGAGAACGTCTAGAGAACCAAACATGTAACCAAGAAGGTTATGGGAACGTTATGGGAACGTTGAGAGAACCAACATGACATGAACAGGGATAAAGACACGGTGGGAGAACGTTGAGGGAACCAACATGACATGAACAGGGATAAAGGCACGGTGGGAGAACGTTGGGAGAACATTGAGGGAACCAAATGGGAATGTTTGCGTAATGTTCTGGGAGCCCAATTTAAGGTTTCCTGCTAACCGATTTACAACCAAAAAATAACTTTCTGGAACATTTCCAGAACCAAACTGCAACCAAAGCCTAATGCTCCCGGAACGTTCTGGGAACCAAAAATTGTTAGTAGGGCAGCACCTTCTACAACCAAGGAAATGGGCAAAATGGGAAAGGTTTACAAATCAAAAGGAAAATGCAAACACTTTACCACTACAAATAGTCAATGACTTCGCTGCGAACTTTATATTGGAATACTTAGTACAGGATTGTCAATTGCGAAGCGAATGAATTGGAGAAGGCCGACACTTCGCTCACAACGCATCAAACAAAGGAAAGCGTCACAGCGGAGGTATGTGTTTTAAACCTAAACAATTGAATGAAACGCGGACTTTTATGGATGTTGTTGGAGTGGAAAAAATAAGACTTGATGAAGATTATTTTAGAAGCACTGATGTATGCACAGAAGGAAGAAAATCGACGACAGTTGACAAACTGAGCATATTGGCAAACATAAACTTGGAACGTAAAGTGTATTTCAGTGTGTTAATGTGATGGCAATAGTTTTGTTTTGAGTAGAAAATAGAAAAGTTCTTTGTGAGAGGCACAATGGTATCGGACACGGAGCATGACCTAGGCCTGTCCGAAAAGGATTTAAATGAAGCCGCTGCACGGATGCGTTCTTCCCGAGACGGTAAAGTGTCTCATCTAACCCGTCGAATGAACATCCTCAATACTCATGAATGATAATGAATCTGTTGATGAAGTTAAGCAGAATATGGCCAAGTTTACAGAACTGTTAAAGGAATTCGAAAATCTTCACAATGCTTACATTGAAACTTTGAGCTTAGAGGATAAAAACGCAGATTTGAAAAATTGGTTCTAGCCCCGAATGAAACAAATTAATGCCTTTATTTCTAACGCTTCTAGCACTTTTTGTCCCCCGGTTTGCAACTCCTCACTGGACACTTTCTGTCGTCTTGTAGAACGTGATGTCGAACAACTTTTCAGTAGTCCTCACCCTAAAAAAGGCATGAATAACCTGACACTATCTGAAAGACAGGCCCTAGATAAACTCTGCCGTGACAAGAATATTGTTGTAAAGTCAGCAGACAAAGGAGGTGGCCTAGTGATCTTGCCAAAAACCCTGTATGATCAAGAGGCTCTAAGACAGCTACAGGATCTTACCTACTATTGTCCATTGCCCTCAGACCCCACCTGCAAATTTCAAAAGGAAATTGAGTCTTTTCTCCTGCAAGCTCACTCCTCTTCTATTATCTCTGATCGAGAATTTAAATACCTGTTTAACCGCACACCCACTAGACCAGCCTTCTACATTCTGCCAAAAGTTCATAAAAGTCTCTCTAACCCACCAGGCCGTCCAATTGTTGCAGGAAACAACAGCCTTACTGAACCAATATCCAACTTTGTTGACTTTATATTAAGACCTTTAGTCACCACGCTCCCAAGCTACCTCCGAGACACGTTAGATTTTCTAGAATGCCTATCAGAGGTTGGCCATTTAAATCAGAATGTGTTGCTTGCCCCTATGGATGTAACCTCTTTATACACAAACATCCCCCACTCTGACGGCTTGTCTGCCCTCAAACATTTTCTTGATCTTCGGACTGATGATGATGGACTACCAACTGACTTCATAGTGTAGGTACATTCAGTCTCCTCACACGTGTGCACCATTTAATAATGTAGGGACAATCAGTCTCGTTACAAGTTGGCGCCAATAATAAATGTGGGTATAATTGGCATTAATTGATCAGTCTCATAAAATCAATTCCATTAATATTACCATTAATTCTTATGTTTAATAATTAATCACCAAACAGTTAAATTGATGGTATATTACCAAAATGTTATGCTTATACTACCGCTATAGTAATAATATGTTGCTTACAGTATCACAATACACTATAGTCAATAGTATTTACACACACTTGGACTGGATGAAGGCTATTGGAGTTCTTAAGACTGGGTGGCTTTCCTGAATACAGCAACAATAACAGGCAAAACACAGTTTATTCCAAAGGTATAGTTTATTAACTAATAAACTACAGAGGTTAACTAATCTAACAGGTTGTGCATATATACAAGATAATAGGATAGTGTGTATGTATGTGTGTGTGTGTAAGAGAGAGAGAGAGAGAGAGAGAGAGAAGAGGGGGAACGGGGGTTCCCAGTTGTATCGCCAATATGTGAGTTTTATCTTTGTGCCAGAGAAGCGTGAGAGCGGGGGAAGGGCACATGAGTAACTCACTTTAAAACAATAGGCTAGTTCTGCTAGGCTATCGTTAGCACCCCTTTTGACCAGGTGAGATAAGGGTTAGTAAGAGGGAAAGAGAGAGGGAGACAGAGAGAGCATGCAGGATCTGTCTATCAAAGTAGCAAATAAAAAGAACATAACAAATGGTCACTCAAAGTCTACATGAAAACAGTGTGTATGTTTACATCAGACAGTTTAACACTTTCTTGCTATGCTAGAGAGTATTCTATCTATGCCCAAGTGCTCACGTGAAGGTTGCCTTTGCTTTTCCTTTGTTCTTGGTTGTAGTTCAGGGAATCCTTGTTGATCCAGTGGAGGGAGTCCGTTGACTCAGCTTTCTGGACGATTTGTGGTGATCCGATGAAGGAAGGGTCCTTGTTTCAGGTCCTCTCTCCGCTCGTAGCGGGGAATCGGCTTCGCGATTAAGAGGTTTCCTGCGGTGGTTCGTCGCGCATAGACATTCAGAAACTGTACTTCCTCCGCATCTAGCAGCGGGGAATCGACTTTGCGATTAGAAGTAGTCCGTTTCAATCAAACTCAAAATGTTGCTCCTGCAACGGGTAGCCTAGGGGAGTCCGCTCACCCTGTTCGTGGCTATATGACTGAGAAAGGGAAGCCGGTGGCCTTTCCAGTAAACTTGCGTACTCGAGTCAAAGTACGTTGTGACCTTGTGCAAAGGCCATTCTTTGTCTATTTACTTGCGCATGCTGACGAAGTCCGTTGTCGGCCTGGCTCCTCGGCCTGCAAGGCAGAGTTTGGTGTCCTTTGTGACCCGTTGGTCAGGAGGACAGAGAGAGAGTGGATGTCTCTTTACATCCATGAGGTCTGACGACCCACAGAACAGAGAGGCTGAGCAACACGGCGCCTGTGGTTTTAAACCTAGGTGTGAAACCTTATCACCTGAGGTGTGGCTAAGGAAGGAGAATCATGGAAAGAGGAAGCGTAGGAGGATCATGGGAAACGTAGTTTATGTGTGGTTGTACCTACAATAGTCAAAATGGCTGAATTAGTGCTCACTAAGAACTATTTCTTGTTTGAATACCAATATTACCTTTAGACCAGTGGCACAGCTATGGGTGCCACTATGGCCCCAGACTATGCTAATTTGTACCTTGGCTATTTAGAGGAACATGATGTATATAATAACAACCCTTTTGCAGATAAACTGATGCTATTCAAGAGGTACATTGATGATTGTTTTGTGATTTTTTGTGGTTCACTACCTGAATTTGAATTGTTTGTTCTGTACATGAACTGCCTTAGACCATCTATTAAGTTTACCCACTCAGCAAGTACCACCTCTGTAAACTTTCTAGACACTTGTATTTCTCTCATTGATGGACATATTGTTTCCTCTCTATACAGGAAAGACACAGAGAAAAATAGTCTACTTCATGCGACGAGTGCCCACCCCACATCTCTGAAACGAGGACTGCCTTACAGTCAGTTTACCAGGTTGCACCGGATTTGCTCTGATAAAACAGATTTTGAGGCAAAAGCCAAAATCCTATACAGAAATTTCAGCTCTAGAGGCTACCCTAACATCTGGCTTGATACAGCTTTAAACAAAGTACGTGCATCTGATGCACAACCATCCAATCGGGCCTCCAATCCTAACAAGAACCGGTCCATTCTAAAACTGACATATAGTCCTCTGAGCAGTGATATCAAGAATATAGTCAACTCCCACTGGCATATTATTAAAAGTGATAATCAGTTGAATGGGCTATTTGAAGAATCACCTCTCTGTGTCTTTTCTAGAAATCCAAACCTTAGAGACAGGCTGGTTCACGCTTACACGGCCACACCACCCCCTCCCAACACATTCTTGAATGTCCAGGGCAACTTTCCCTGTAAGAGATGTACTGCATGCTCACACTTCCTCAAACTACAAATGTTTACGCATCCACACACACACAAGACATACAAAATCAGACAGTCCATTACATGTAGATCGTGTTATGTGGTGTATATCTTGATTTGCCCGTGTCCATTGTTGTATGTGGGTAAAACCACCAGGGCTTTGCGTACAAGAATTTTGGAACATACAAGTGTTGTGAGGAGATCTGATGTGGTGTCACCTGTTGCCCGCCATTTTCAGGCTGCTGGGCACTCAGTGACTGATCTAAGATTCCTAGGTATAGAAAGAGTACTGCCTAAAAAACGAGGTGGGGACTTGGATAAAAAACGGCTCCAAAGAGAATGCTACTGGATTCATGAACTCGGCTGCCTTTTTCCAAAAGGGATGAATGAGGACTTTAATCTTGCCTGTTTTTTATAATGTTTTTTATAATATTTCCTTGTAACAATCTTGTAACCAAAAATTGTACACATGTATTGTTCTGTTAACATTATCTGCTTTGAGAATAGCCGTGTTTGGATAAGGGTAAACGTCTACAGACGGCTGTAGCCGCCTGTAGTCAGCGATGCATTGTGGGCTGAAAATGTTGCATTATGGTTAGACTTTGTGTCAGAGTTGCCAGAAAGGCGTGGCGCTGTCACAAAAACGTCACAAGGTCAGATGACCTAAAAACCCATGTGATGTAGCCGCTTGTAGCCGTCTGTAGACAAAACGTGCAGCCGCTTGCAGTTGCTTTTTCCGCGGCTACAATCGTCTAACTAACGCCTCCGTGGTGACGCAACTTTGCCCTGGTTGGTTTAAAGTTCATTGAGTTCTTGCTGACGCATGTAGCCGAAGTTAGACAGACGTAGACAGACCGGTGTGTTACTCGAACGGGCCTAATGTCTAATACTTGGTAATTGTAATCCTGGGTCTGGCCACAAGCCCCACCCATTACACCTGTCTCTTGATTGCACCCATTCTGGGTACTTAATTGCTTCACAGTAGGTTGACTCATTGCGAGCACAGAGCATTGAGAAAAGCACTTGCTGAAACGTCTGCTCTGCTCTTGATTAAAAAGAAGGATATTTTTGTAGACTTTGTCTCATTTTTCATCAGTGTGCGAACCATCCTCTACTGACTGTACTTGTTCCTCTGGTTTTTACGCACCTGAGCAAAGAGGTTTTTACATCTAGAGCGCAACAATTCCTCCTTGCTTTCTAACGTTTCGAAATGGATCTCCACTGCTGAAAGTTCTGAACCACACAGTACTGTTCCCTTTGTTTTTTCAGAACCTAGTGCAACATTTCCTGACATAGACGACGTTTCATCTGTCTGCAGCCGTCGTTCTAATAGATCTGGTAGATGAAATGTTTCAAGCTCAGCTCTCATTTGCGCGGAGGCAGAGCGCACTGCGCTATTGGCCAGGGCTGCATGTCTGCAAGAAAAGCATGCTTTAGAAAAAGAGCAAGAAATGCTTGATCAGAAAAGGCAAGAACTAAGAAAAAGAAGAGAAACATTAGATTTGCATACAGAAATGGCAGCAAACACAGCAAAAATTGAGTTCCTTAAGAATGCTGAAAAAACTGCAGCTGAAAGCTTTATTGGGGAAGAGCAGCCTGAGGCTCTGGATGCAATGAATGAATATTTTGATGCAGCAGAAAACCCAGCACAATATGAGCCCACCATTGAACCATCTACACGACCTAAGCAGAGTGTGCCAGTGCAGTTTTTCTATGCTGGCCAGTCTTCTGTTCATGTCGGTGACACCAGCCAACAGCTTCATTCAGCGTCTCATCGTGCCAGTTTCCAGAGTTCCTTTACTCAAACTACACAAAATGCAGTGCAAAATAGTCCAGTAAGTTTCCAACCCAGTGTACATGCTACTGGTTTAAGCGGTCAATCAAGTGGTGAAAGCAGACAGCCAAACTCAGGATCAGCCCCTTTGATGAATCCACAACAGGATCTTTCTAACATTCTTAGGAGGCAAAATAAGCTGACTGCTATTGTGGTTAAACAGCAAGTCCTTTCTACTTTACCACAAGGAAGTAGTCTCTTTTGTTGAAAGCCAAGCCAGGATTATGTCAGACCCACTGTTTGGCAACCAATCCCTGGTTCACGACTCGGCCCGTCTCCTGACCACGCCTGGCTCTCCAACCCCTGGTTCCTGACTCGGCTCGCCCCCTGACCACGATCTACGTCTCTGCCCCCGGGGCTTCCTGCCTCACCCCCTGTATTCCCCTGAACACCAATAAAGATTTGTCCTCCATTACGTTACGCTATTGGGTCCGCTCCTGTCTGTCTGTCTCCCTGGTTGTGACAAGAAGTCTCTATTATGACTTTTCTCCATGATTAATGGCATGATTAGATAAATGACTGCAACTACAATGGAACATAATATATGGAAAAAAATATATAATATATACATTCTTCTGTCATTCTATTCCAGAATGACTGACATCCAATCCAAAACCCATGCAAGAAACCTCAAGGTCTTGGCTTTCAGTAGAGACCAATATTTTGTTTCTAGGCAAAGGGGTTCTCAAGTTATAGAGGTTTGATTCTGGTTATACAGATTTCGAAACCAAATATCCTATGGGAATTTTCAATAGGGACACAAGAAAAACGCATGGACATACCTATTGATAAAAATCTACAAAAAAATCTCCAATTTTTTACTGTGTGAAGGTAAGACCTGTGTCTGTGGCCTCATTATGCCTTTGTTTGGCCAACAGGTTACTGAAATTATAGGTCTCAGTCACTTTACAGGCTCACATGTTGGACGGAAAGTAAAACCTTCATTCTAACCTCTGTACCTCTGTGTCAGTGCATCACAGAATCACCCAGATACTTTATAAATAACCCTGAGAGTGTTACCTTTCCACTGATACCAAGAACATGTCTGAGTCTAAAACGATGTAGGAGCTGTGCTACTTACAACTTGGGCATACCATTTTCGCAAATAAACTTAAAATATTAGGTGTGGCTTAAGGGGTTAATTATGTGTTGGGGAATTAACAACTTTTACTACCAAGCAAACTTACAATGCCTGATTCTCATAATACCTTTAGTAGCCTTGTGAATGTAGTTTGATAATGCGTTAATTTATGGTGATCAAGGCCTTGATGAAGCATCTCTATCTCTGTTAGCTTTCGTGGTCTAATTGTACCATAGACTGTGTAAAAGAACCGGACAAACCCTGTGTGATGTCACACATAGACTTTTTTACAGGCTGGATGAGGCTTAAATTGAAGGTTCTGGACACAGCCATGTTTGCCAGTGCATTCTATTCGCCTTTTTCACTGCGACGCCATCTTGCATTCTAAACGGTGTTTGGGTGGGTAACCAACGTTCTATGGCAACCATAAACAACTATCAGCTGATCATATCTATGAATGAAAGATGTCGTGGACCGAAAATCTCCGCCTTCTCCCCCCTATAACAGCGGGGTATATTGAGTGTTGGACTGATGAAGGCAACGGCATCCCTCATAGAGTCAAGAAAAAGGGTTACAGCAATTTTATTGAGGGTTATATCCACGAAATCAAAGGTAAGGACACGAGAAGCCTTCATTCCGTTTACTAGCCTAGCTACTGTTAGCACAACATTAGCTTTGTGGTAGACGTAATACATTTGGCTTTGTAGTGCCATTGATTTTATATTTTGATGTGTCGTATTGTCCGCACCGCTAATGAGTATTGCTTTGTTACTACTGTGTTTCAAGTCAGGAGGAGAGAGGACGGGTGTACCGATCTGTTCAATATCCTGCGTCCAGTACTTTTAGAAGACCAGGCAAATAAGCTTGGCACAGTCCCTGCCTTCAGCTTCATTTTGCCAGTAGATGTCCTAATGAAGCAATCCTGGCTGAAATGGTCCCCACATACTCTAGTGTTTTCTGTAATCTGAAGAACGTATACAATTAATAAGACACCCTTATCTTTACAACAACTACAAAGTTGTTGACATTTGTTAGCAGTATGCTGGGCCAGTTAACTGAGTTAGAGCTAGCACAACATCAGACTTTGACACTGAAACGACCAGCTTTCAATGGCTGCAGTACTTTAATGTTTTTGTCAACCCATGCCTTGGAATGAATAGCCATAAAACGGTGTTTAATTCGTTTAAAGAGAGGAGTTTGCAAGTGACTAAATCATTCAACTGTTTACCATGCTAAGCTAGCACCCAGAAGCGGTTTGTTTACAGACCTACAGACCTAGTAAATCACCATTTACGTGCTATCGGACAATAATCAATCTGAGGACTGCTGGTAGGTTTGGGGGAGCTTTATGACCTCTTCGTTAACAAAAAGCCATAGTTTCGTGTTGATATTTTTAATGACATTAAAGTTTGACAGATGATGAGGTGCTAGCGAACGAGCCAACTAGCTACCAGTGTCTTGCTGACATGAATAACGTGAACAACTTGGAAATGCGGTCCAATGATTCTCTTGATTTTTGCTATCCATTACCGTTGTGTATGGTGTGACACTGGGAACCGGTGGAAACTTTTATGACGTCCCGATTCATTACTTTTATAGGACTTACAGCGCGGCACACAGCAGTAGGACGACATCTCTCTACTGCTACGCCTATATTTTGAACCCAACCGCATTGATAGAACGTTGCCGTTACCCACCCAAGCGCTGTCTAGAATTAAAGATGACGTCACAGGTGAAAAAGGCGTATAGATGTCAATGTTAATGATCTGGGCATAAAAATAATGAATTCTAAAAAAAATATCATAGACCTGAAAACAGTGGCCAGGGACATGTTTACAGAGGCCTGGGCCTCCCCAGGACTTTGTGTAGAACCACCACGGCCAAGATGTAGTGCAGTAGTGTGTTTTAGAGTAAGGTTTGGAACCACTAATTATTCAGAGATGCTCACTGGGCTTCAGCATGTCATGTTAGACTAGGAAGGACGGCTGGCCACCAGCTCACCTCGGCTCTGCAGAAGACCCCTCTTCCCTCTCTTTGTCCTTTTCTCTGCTTCTGTCCATATTCTTTCCATCAGGTCTCCTCTGCACACTACTGATAGCAAGAAATGTATGACTTTCTACATATTTTAGTCACACACACACACACACACACACACACAGGGTAGGACCGTATTTACTGTCTAAGTAAACACCATTTCATTTGCATAAAAATTCTTCTTACATGGCCTTGACACGGACAGGTGTAACAAACACACACACACACACACACACACACACACACACACACAGAAGGTCCTTAACACTTACTGTCCACCAGGCGAATCTCCTTTGAATTTCACAGGCAGATCCATGGACTTGTCACTCTTCATGGACACACAGCTGGGTACAGCGGAGTCTGGTCTCTTCTGATGAAGTGGACTGGAAGAAAGTACACATGATTACAGTGGATGAAAATTCTTCTTAAATGGCCATGAGTCGGACAGGTGTCACAACACACACACACACACACACACACACACACACACACACACACACACAGAAGGTCCTTAACACTTACTGTCCACCAGGCGAATCTCCTTTGAATTTCACAGGCAGATCCATGGACTTGTCACTCGTCATGGACACACAGCTGAGTACAGGGAAGTCCGGCCTCTTCTGATGAAGTGGACTGGACAAAGTACACATGATTACAGTGGATGAAAATTCTTCTTACATGGCCTTGAGTCACACACACAGTGACTTGAGACACACACACAGTGACTAAAAATCCTGGATGAAAATCCTGGACTGCTTCAGGTTCAGTGGACGTGTCCACCATGCAGACCCTCCAGAATTTCGCGATGTTGCAATTGCTACTTTCAATGCAAAAACAGCCAATCCCCGCAAATTCATTGCGACTCGCAACTTTTGGCCCATCATCATGTCTTGTTAAACAGTAAATCTCCTTGCTCTGTTTAGAAGATGCAGAAGACATTTGTGACAACAGCTCACTATTCCTCACTAAAATAACCTCCAATGCCACAAACGTGGAGGAAAAATATTGCACTGCGAGCACGGGGAACACTTTACCTCCTCGAAACTTATATATTAACAGAAATCCCAACCTGCAAAAAAATCATCTCAGAGAGGTGTATCTTCACAAATATAGGCTTGACACGTGAATAAAACGTATGACAATTTTAAGCTCACCTTAACATGTAGACTATTTACAACTGTTTAGCCTGCCATGGGCAATGTTAATTACTAGGCTACGGCACACAACAGTGTCGCTTGCGCTCCAAATATTTTGTCTAACTTGCTGACATCAGGTAGTTTAGCGGTTATCAGTTGCAGGGAGACTATAGATGTGATGGCTAATGTCTTTAAAGTCCTTAATGAGGTTCTTGTACAAAGCAGGCGTAAATAATTGTGTAGCCTATAAATAAAGCATATTCTTTATATTATTGTTTACATTACATTTTATGTAATCCTTAATCTTTTTTTTTCTTTGTTTGGTAAGGTTTCGCTCCGCGAAAACAAAAAAACGAATAATATGTTGCAGCACAGTTTTCATATTCTTGTATCGTGACAAACCATCAAATCTATTATTTGTAGTTTCAACTACTTGGACATAAATAAAGGTCTTCACCACTTACTGCTCAGCAGGTGAGTCTCCACTGAATTTCACAGGCAGATCCATGGACTTGTCACTCGTCATCGACACACGACTGGGTACAGGGGAGTCTGGCCTCTTCTGATTAAGTGGGCTGGAAGAAAGTAGACATGATTACAATGTATAAAAATTCTTCTTACATGGCCTTGAGTCGGACAGGTGTAACAATACAGAAAGACAGACGCAGATGCAGACACACACACATACACACACACACACACACACACACACACACAAAGTGACATCCACACACACACACACACACACACACTGATATACACACATCCACTCAGACACACACACACACAAATCATCACACACACAAACACACACACACATCACACAGCAAGTCAAAGTTGGAGAAGGACAAAATCCTGGATTTAATTGCCTTCAGGTTCAGTGGACCTGTCCACCATGAGTAGTAAAAGTGTAATAAATGCACGTACATGCACCCATTTAGTTCATTAAGTAAAGTCTACTACAGAAACAGACCCAAATACTGTACTACAAAAAGGTTAAAACTGTCCAATAACTTCAGTATGACGAGAACTAATAAGAGTTTATAAGAGAGGAATAAACCTGACTAACACATCTGACTTCAACAATGAAAGGTACCTTTATAGTCTTGCAGTTACGTAACACCAACATCCAGTCATAGCTTTTGTTACGATATTTTACTGTATTCCATTGTCTGAACATTCAGACCAGTCTAGTCAATGCCACAAGCATTGCTCAAAAAAAAAAAAAACTAGATGTTGCAGCACAGGTTTTCACATTCTTGTATCATGACAAACCATCAAATCCATTATTTGTAGTTTCGACTACTTGGACATAAATAAAGGTCCTTAACACTTACTGCTCAGCAGGTGAGTCTCCACTGAATTTCACAGGCAGATCCATGGACTTGTCACTCGTCATCGACACACGACTGGGTACATGGTAGTCTGGCCTCTTCTGATGAAGTGGACTGAAAGAAAGTACACAATTTCATTTGCAATTTATGACACACATTGTGCACTTATATCATCATAATACAGACACAGAGATACAGACAGAGACACAGACACACACACACACACACACACACACACACACACACAGACGGAAGCAGACGGAAGCACACACTAGAGTGTGTGTCTAAGTACACACAATTTTATTTGCATGAAATTCTTCTTACATGGCCTTGAAATGGACATGTGTAATAACAAATACAAACACACACACAGAGAAGGTCCTCAACACTTACTGTTCAGCAGGTGAGTCTCCTCTAAATTTCACAGGCAGATCCATGGACTTGTCACTCGTCATGGACACACAGCTGGGTACAGGGGAGTCTGGCCTCTTTTGATGAAGTGGGCTGGAAGAAAGTGCACAATTTTGATTTGCAATTTATGACACACATTGTACACGTATATCATCATAATAAACACACACACAATCACACACACATCCACACACACACTCACATGTTCACAGCATCATCCCATACTAGTCCTGGGTTTCTCTGCTGTTCCTCAGAGAGACTCATGTTGGAGGCAACAGCCCATTCCTCAGGAGAAGAAGCAGATGTTACTCAGGCAAAGAAGGCAAAGAAAAACCTCCATCATGCACACACACTGACATCAGTGTTTTTTAACTGGTGGGTCGGGACCCAAAAGTGGGTCGCGGAGCCTTTCTGAGTGGGTCATGGAGCTTGTAGTTACAAAAAAGTTACTGTGTGTGTGTCAGATCTAGGTGTTCTGTTCAGCTTGTGGTGAGCTGTCACTGATTTGGTTTGAAAATGTGGGTTACGCAACTGACTAGTGATGGGGAAATTGTGGGTCCCTAGGCTACACCAGTTAAGAACCACTGCTGTAGACAACAAGCAGAGGACCTCTATCACCAGCCTGCTACCAGAGACGTTCAAAGTAGAGACCTGCCACTCTGCAACCATCTTAGAAATTATTATTATGGTTATTTTGGACTAACAAGACCAGTTCTCTTTTAAAATTAATGGAGTGAGATGTCTATTTGCATTTCCTACTACTAGGTATAAAAATACATGATTAAAATCACTATGAAAACCTAATTAAAATGGTTGGAAAAGTTTGGTTGTATCAAAATGGTTGGCAGAATTAAGTTTGGTTGTATCAAAATACAGCTCTTGGCAGTGTAAGCATCAGGATATCTGCACACATCGGCCATCATTGCATTCTGTGTCTCCTGAAACGTTTCCCTGATAAGTGTCTCCTGATAAGTTTAAGTTGTGTATTTAAGCCCTTGTGTTTCTTGTTTCTTTGCTGCATCAGTGTTGTTGTTGCTACCTGTTCTTCTTGTGCTTGTGTATTTGCTGTGAGATGAGTTTTTGTCCTGTTGTCCCTGGTTTGTGTTTTTGAACGGTGCTGATTTTCCTTTTTTACGCCAGGCAAAAAGTATCAGAATGTAATGCTGTCAGTTAAGGGAATGTTGTCAATCAAGAAAGAGTCATGAGAGCAAGAGTGGAATGTGTGACACCTAAGAGGGAGGAGTCTGAGGGCTTTTTCCTGTAAACAGCTCTGATTTAAACCTGTTGAACAGGCTCAGCAGTCACTAAGAATATGAACTATCGTAACTTAGAATATGAACAATATCAGTGTTATGGAAAAGTACTAAAAGTCAGGCAAATACAACTAGTTTTAAAATATCTTCACTTTACTTGATATGTTAGATCAAGAGTCCTGTAAATATGATTTAAACATGTCAACAGGTACACCAGATAATGATGACCTAAAACAATGTACCAACCACACCCATTACCAAATACATGAGAATAGCATTTGATATTGTCAGATATTTAAATATCCAAATCTCAAGAAAATTAGGTGGTCAAGTAATTTTATCATTAATGGTGTCCCATTATTTAGTATATGATGGGCTTTTCATCAAACTACATGTGGCTGTGTTTGAGGAAAGAGTATTGTAGCCGAGTTTACTGGCTTTTGGCTGTAAACCAAGAATGTCTCACATAAGTGAAAAACTCAAATATACAACCATATAAACAACTGAATCTGAAACGGAATACAGATTTCAATTTTTAATTCTTATGTCTCCAATGGGGTACAGCGATACACAGAAAAACATTTAAGGCTCTTTTCCTGCTTTTACGAATACTTTTTCAGACATTGCTGCAAAGAAATATTTTTTCTGTTTCTTCTCAGGAAACTGAATCCTATAGATATAGTATGTTTTTAGTCTACTTAAAATGACAGAGGATTTCCAAGTTCAGTTTTAAGAAAAAACACACTATGTTCAAATACATTCCTGACTGGTCTCCACAAAAGACATAGCACTTTTACATACATCTATCTATACTTCTACATACAATTACACACACATATCTACGCACTCCCACCCACCACTTCACCTCTTGTATAAGCAGAAATAGCAGCCAACCGGCTTCTTACCTGACTACAGGCACCTCTCTGTGCAGACACTTAGTGAGGCAAAGAAGACTACTGTAGTTCACTTTCACTTTCATGGTGTTTTGTTGAGTCTCTGTTCAGTGTGTGTGGGTGTGTCTGGCCAAACAATCTTACACCAGACTACATTAAACAAACAAAAAATATCTGTGAACCAAAAACATAATCAACCTCTCTAGATGTTTACATCAGTATAATAACTGTCAATAAATAAATAATAAATAAATAAATAAATAAATAAATAAATATTTAGTGCTGTATTGCACAGGTATCTCAGATAAACATATATCACACATATATACTTACACACAGCTATTGAAACAGGTGAATAAATTTCATTCTGTGTTTTTTTCAGTGATGTTTAAGGAATTTGGGCATCTTGAAGAAACAGCACTTAAAAGTGTCTTCCTCTGGATTAAAAAAACTGATATGCTTCATTTGAAAATGTCCAATATTTCAGATAGACTTCAATCATGTAAAAGAACTTTTGTCATCGCAGTAGTAGAAAGGGCTTATTGATATTACTACTGATACGTTGTGTCATATTTTTCATGTCTGTTGTTCTTCAGCCGAATGATAAAACTAACAGATAAAAAGATTTGCTCTTTATCCATCTTCAGTCTTTTTGTTTGTTTGTTTTTTTTTTTTTTTTTGCTTAGGCAGGCTCTTAACTGAGTGACATGTCCTAGTCATTTCTAAGTGTTTGCCAGAAGAGCTAGACAAATTTACCCTGCAAATCTCCCTAAACGTGTGGCTGTGGTTTCTCACCTCCCTTGGGACCAGCGTGTCTTTGATGAGCTATTTGGCCTTGTGATGATTTTAGGGAAACTTGTACAGGACAATTCGTTATGGTCCACAACATGATGCCAATTCGATGATGACTATGTATACTGAGAGTATAAAGACATGTCATAGAGGATACCCAAATAAGGGCTGATACCTACCTACCAGACCTACCCTAGGGGGGCAGCTGTGGCCTAGTGGTTAGAGAGTTGGTCTTGGGATCAAAGGGTCACAGGTTTGAATCCCACTCCAGGAGGAAAAATGGGATTGGGGGAATAAATAACTAGTGCTCTCTTGCACCCTTATCCATGGTTGAAGTGGCATCTAACCCCACATTACTCCAAGGACTGTAATGACACCCTGTACCCAAATAACTGTAAATTCTTCTGGATAAGAGTGTCAGCTAAATTTAATGTAATTCACCAAATTTAGGGCACTAGTATGTGAAATGACAATGCCTCCAACATCTCAGCCCTTTCCTCAGCCTCTCCTTCAGGTCATCCTTCTCTCCCTCTCTTCGTCTCCTACTGGACAGACCCACAGCTCATTATTGCATGTCATGTGGTGTATATACTCCAGTATAGATGCAGCTGTTGTACCAATCATTAGATTGTAGATAATCATTAGACAAACACACTTTCTATGCATGTGCACACACACATACAGTACACACACAAATTCACTTAGGTGTAGCCAAACATCAGTCTGTATCATCACCCATACACCCATATATAAACACACATTCACACAAATACAGATTAAAATATTTATTTGACTTCATATACATACATTTATATATACATTCATATAACCTAGATATACACATTTTACTATACCAAAACACCAGTCACTATGAATCACTACACATATCCACATGTATTAACATAACTTCACATGTAAAAAATAACCTATATTTAGGTATTAACATACTTAGTAAAATACATACTGTATATACACATAGGCCTATATCATATATGTGCTTCCCTCAGGAAGAGGCTTTCCTGTGTGCTGCTGGAAGCTGGGGTTTATGTTCCTCCCCCAGAGATTGTGCTGGAGAGAGGCTGATGTGTGTGCTGGACCCCACCCTCACTTCATGAGCCTCTTCAGACCCCATCCAGCTCAGGGCCCTGGACTAGCACACTGCTGGGTGTAGTAGTGTCCATCCATATTGGTAGGATGCCCAAGTAAGGCATACAGTGGTCACTAGTGGCCCTAATAATTCCCAATCAGATAAAGTGGGTACTAGAGGTATCACTGTGGCCACCATCTGTAAGATAAAGCACACATTTTGAACCTCTTGTTCATGTTCTTGATTGTGATTGGCTGAATCACATTCCAAGTTTTTGCAAATCTCAGCATAACCATACAGGTTGCCCTCATAACATTCTGTTACAAATTTCAATATTACTCCGCAGTGAACCTGAAACTGAACCTTAATTCAGCAGTGGTATGATTAATGACAATATTCAAGTAGATATTAATAAGCATTCCTAAATATTAGGATGTTGCAGCTGTGCGCTTGTGTTCTGTCTACCTGTTGTAGAGTTAGTGTTGCGCGGCGACCACTTCCTTAAACTGACTACATGTATCGGCGGAAGAGTAATTACTTATTAATATACTGTATGATGTTGTGTTTTAATTTATGTGACTTTATTTAATGAAATCTGATCAAACATTAGTTGTAACAATTTTAGAAAAGCAGTAAGCCACTTGTGTCTGTGGGTTTGGATTGTATTTAGATCAGCTAGGGGGTTTAACGGTATCTTCCATCAGGGTCTCTGTCATCATAACTAATATAACTGTTCCTAACACAGCCTGGTGCTATTAGAACATTCTCCTGTACTATAACAGACTTAGGGAAGCATGTGATGGAGTTCTGTCACTATGGTGACTATGTGTTCTGAATGTCCTCATAAAGAGTCTGGCTGTGTGGTCAAGTGGTCAGGGTGCATGTTTAGTAACCCATAGAGCTGGGTTTGAGGCTGGGTGGGGTGACTGCTCTCACCCCTCAGGAGTGGCATGGCTTGTCATGAGGCCATCGGAGGGGTCTGTGTGTGAGCTGTATGAGGGACCCAGGTAAGGGCGAGCTCTGTGGACATGGGGGGAGCAATAGTAGTACCCTGGGATAGCAGAAGTATGGTGGGGGAAATGTGTCATAAAACAGGAGCCACCAAGAGTGCGGAGTGGTCCTTTTGTTTGGCCTTTACACCCAGGGAAGGGCTGGGGCTGAAACACAGCCATAGAGCACATTTCCCAAACCTCACCACACCATTAGACTCTGTAGTTACTAGGCAGGGTCCAGGTACAGTCACGTTGGGTTTATTATTTGTGACTACGCACCAACCGTAACTTTCATCATTTCAAAAGGTCCATCAGCCGTGTGTGTGTGTGTGTGTGTGTGTGTGTGTGTGTGTGTGTGTGTGTGTGTGTCTGATCTAACTATGTAGAGCTATGTAGCCTGCAATACCACATTAAACTAAAAAAAATGAATTTAAATAGCAGACGGAAGCACACACTAGATTGTGTGTCTAAGTACACACAATTTTATTTGCATGAAATTCTTCTTACATGGCCTTGAAATGGACATGTGTAATAACAAATACAAACACACACACAGAGAAGGTCCTCAACACTTACTGTTCAGCAGGTGAGTCTCCTCTAAATTTCACAGGCAGATCCATGGACTTGTCACTCGTCATGGACACACAGCTGGGTACAGGGGAGTCTGGCCTCTTTTGATGAAGTGGGCTGGAAGAAAGTGCACAATTTCATTTGCAATTTATGACACACATTGTACACGTATATCATCATAATAAACACACACACAATCACACACACATCCACACACACACTCACATGTTCACAGCATCATCCCATACTAGTCCTGGGTTTCTCTGCTGTTCCTCAGAGAGACTCATGTTGGAGGCAGCAGCCCATTCCTCAGGAGAAGAAGCAGATGTTACTCTGGTAAACAGGCAAAGAAAAACCTCCATCACCAGGCTGCTACCCACATGGGATATCCACCATGCACCATCATTGTATCTCATTTACACACACACATGCACACACACTGACATCCGTGTTTTTTAACTGGTGGGTCGGGACCCAAAAGTGGGTCGCGGAGCCTTTCTGAGTGGGTCATGGAGCTTGTAGTTACAAAAAAGTTACTGTGTGTGTGTCAGATCTAGGTGTTCTGTTCAGCTTGTGGTGAGCTGTCACTGATTTGGTTTGAAAATGTGGGTTACGCAACTGACTAGTGATGGGGAAATTGTGGGTCCCTAGGCTACACCAGTTAAGAACCACTGCTGTAGACAACAAGCAGAGGACCTCTATCACCAGCCTGCTACCAGAGACGTTCAAAGTAGAGACCTGCCACTCTGCAACCATCTTAGAAATTATTATTATGGTTATTTTGGACTTACAAGACCAGTTCTCTTTTAAAATTAATGGAGTGAGACGCCTATTTGCATTTTCTGAGAACTACTAGGTATAAAAATACATGATTGAAATCACTATGAAAACCTAATTAAAATGGTTGGAAAAGTTTGGTTGTATCAAAATACAGCTCTTGGCAGTGTAAGCATCAGGATATCTGCACACATCGGCCATCATTGCATTCTGTGTCTCCTGAAACGTTTCCCTGACAAGTGTCTCCTGATAAGTTTAAGTTGTGTATTTAAGCCCTTGTGTTTCTTGTTTCTTTGCTGCATCAGTGTTGTTGTTGCTACCTGTTCTTCTTGTGCTTGTGTATTTGCTGTGAGATGAGTTTTTGTCCTGTTGTCCCTGGTTTGTGTTTTTGAACGGTGCTGATTTTCCTTTTTTACGCCAGGCAAAAAGTATCAGAATGTAATGCTGTCAGTTAAGGGAATGTTGTCAATCAAGAAAGAGTCATGAGAGCAAGAGTGGAATGTGTGACACCTAAGAGGGAGGAGTCTGAGGGCTTTTTCCTGTAAACAGCTCTGATTTAAACCTGTTGAACAGGCTCAGCAGTCACTAAGAATATGAACTATCGTAACTTAGAATATGAACAATATCAGTGTTATGGAAAAGTACTAAAAGTCAGGCAAATACAACTAGTTTTAAAATATCTTCACTTTACTTGATATGTTAGATCAAGAGTCCTGTAAATATGATTTAAACATGTCAACAGGTACACCAGATAATGATGACCTAAAACAATGTACCAACCACACCCATTACCAAATACATGAGAATAGCATTTGATATTGTCAGATATTTAAATATCCAAATCTCAAGAAAATTAGGTGGTCAAGTAATTTTATCATTAATGGTGTCCCATTATTTAGTATATGATAGGCTTTTCATCAAACTACATGTGGCTGTGTTTGAGGAAAGAGTATTGTAGCCGAGTTTACTGGCTTTTGGCTGTAAACCAAGAATGTCTCACATAAGTGAAAAACTCAAATATACAACCATATAAACAACTGAATCTGAAACGAAATACAGATTTCAATTTTTAATTCTTATGTCTCCAATGGGGTACAGCGATACACAGAAAAACATTTAAGGCTCTTTTCCTGCTTTTACGAATACTTTTTCAGACATTGCTGCAAAGAAATATTTTTTCTGTTTCTTCTCAGGAAACTGAATCCTATAGATATAGTATGTTTTTAGTCTACTTAAAATGACAGAGGATTTCCAAGTTCAGTTTTAAGAAAAAACACACTATGTTCAAATACATTCCTGACTGGTCTCCACAAAAGACATAGCACTTTTACATACATCTATCTATACTTCTACATACAATTACACACACATATCTACGCACTCCCACCCACCACTTCACCTCTTGTATAAGCAGAAATAGCAGCCAACCGGCTTCTTACCTGACTACAGGCACCTCTCTGTGCAGACACTTAGTGAGGCAAAGAAGACTAGAAGAAACAGCACTTAAGCAAAGAAGAAACAGCACTTAAAAGTGTCTTCCTCTGTTCTTGGTCTTTTCCTTATGGCTTTGCTGAATAGGTGATTTACAGGTTGATGATCTAGTTTAAATGTCCTGTGGCTGTCTGTCTGAGAGCACCTGATCTTTCCTTATGAATTCCATAATATTATCAATACTGTAAGAAGCAGGATTTTCCTCTAACTGTGTAAGGCGTAGCCTGACTTCTTTGGTCATCACTTGTGTGAATTCATTTACTATACTTTTAAACTCCTCAAAAGATGACTTTCATGCCTCTACATTATACTGCAAATGGCCATAGTTCTCAGAAGATACAGAGGTTAACAAAAACAACAGGACCAGTGCTCACTGCTTCTTCTACACAACAGTAGATCAACCCTGATGGAATTTCAGTCTTTCTCCGAGCACCTGGTGGGAACTTGCACAGAATAAAGTCTAAAACACTTTGCACATGTGGCACAGCGGTGGTGTTTAGGGCTTGATAACTTTTTAGGATCTCAAGTAGTTTAGCTGCAATATCAGCAGAGTATTCCATACATTTTGAAGCAGAGATGAGTTTCTCCTGTCTTCTGTTGACAGGAATACGTTTTTGCTATTCTAAAACAGTGTTTAAAACATCAGAGACGATTTCATGAGTCCCTGCAAAATTGTGCTCTTCATCTCGTTCTGAGCCTGATGAGTCATTCTCTTCAATGGATGTAATGATCTCATGAACAAAATCATCCAAATCCAAATCCTGTTTGGAGATGAGGCTATGTCCATTTAGGAAGGGAAGCATGCTTGGATCCAAACGGACTATTCTTATAGAGTTTTGCAAAACTTCATCCACTTCTGTCTTGGCAGCTGGCCAAAGCATTTCCTTCGTAATACTCTGAGTTCCTTCATCCGAGAATTCTTCAGATTTCGCGGGCTGTGCTGTATTCCTCCTGTACAAACCTAGCCTGGCTAACGCGACTTATCAATGCTCTGCGAACATTGGTCTGGCCAAGCTGTGTTGTAAACCCATTTCTCAGAGGGCGGGCTTAACCCACGTGTGTGAAATGTCTGTTTGCTACTGGACGAAGCTTCGACCAATCACATTAGTGTCCATGTATAAGACAGAGAATAGTAACGTGCATATGAGTAAACAAAAACGTAACTGCACAAAAGCTCGAAATTCCATATGCTATCGCTGACAATGTAACGTGCAGCTATTTTGTCAATGAAATAGCTCCACAACTTTGCAAGATATTACTGTGTTGTTCTGCTATTTACATACTGTAAACTGGGTTGACTTGGCAACACTTACCATTTATAAATCAGATGAACCTCGTCGACAACAATGCCAAGGAGATTTTCTTTGTAGACTTCGTTGGCTAACATGTTCATCCATCTTCCAAAACAGCAGCTACAGCTGCATTGAAATCTTGCCGTTGCTCCACGTCCGCTATGTTGACAGTGACTGAGGTAGATTTCCAGTCGCTAAACTACCGCGTCATTGCCTTTTTGAAATGCTAGATTTTCATTGGTCCCAGTTTCTCTGTTAATGTAGAAACGGTGTTGAATGGGAGCTTGGCCAGACTGACTTTGCAAGCGAAATTCAAATGCAGCGGCATAGGAAGTATGGGCGTGCCCAGGCTAGTACAAACCACTATCTAGCTTACATTCTGCAGTTTCATCAGCACTCGACAAAACCACTGTCATGTCACATATACATGAAATGTGCTAATCTGCTATAACGACATTATTTGGACATCATTCTGAACATACCGATGTGTGTGTTGCCCTCACCTTGTCACATATCCAACAGAAATACCCAGAATATTACTGAGAGCTGGGAGCAGGTAATACTGAGCAGTCTGGACTACTTTCTTCACAATGCCACCACAAAGACGGCAAACATCTTCTTTAGCCCTCTGAGTTAACAAAGTCAGACTGTAAGGTATTTCATCAAGAGTGATGATGAAGGAGAAAGATTTATAAATGCTTTTTTATTAAAGATAACACTTAAACGGTAACTGAAAATGAATGTTGACTCAAAATAAAACTCACTGGCACACAAAGAGCCTCACAAACAATTCTCCACTGTCTGAAAAGGCAAAATAAATGTTAGCTTATTGGAATATCAAAATTGTCAAGAAAAGAACATTCTTTAAACTTGTCTCTTACTCTTCTGTCATATTATCCACGAGGTGGCGTATCATGGGGGAGAGATTCCTGTACTCCAGATCTACAAAACACAGAAATGTTGAGTTTAAAATCTATAGTGGGAAAAGTAAAACTGCACAGCTCTAACAACAGCCTTTGCCTAAATTTTGAGGACTAACCTGCAACCCACTTTTCCAAAACAGCTAGTTATTAGGGGCCAAGCAGCGAAGCTGGCGAAGGCC
Organism: Setipinna tenuifilis; assembly: GCA_030347295.1. NCBI lineage: Eukaryota > Metazoa > Chordata > Actinopteri > Clupeiformes > Engraulidae > Setipinna > Setipinna tenuifilis. The sequence continues at coordinate 5,918,660 of CM059275.1, read as the reverse complement.
CCTATTGGTTTTGTCCGTTTTCCTATTATGATTAGCATCCTCCTCTGTAAGTCTATGGCAGCCCATAGAAGCTTAAGTAGGAAAATGCTGAAATATGGCACACACATTCTGGACAGCATCAGCTTTCACCACAGCCAATTACAGGTCCCCAGCCCTAACCCTCTAGCGCCACCAGCAGGTCAAAGTTGCAGGTACATTTCTGCTTGTAACTTTTGAACCATATTGTTATGTCGGCATTAGTTGCCTGTTTGGGCACAGTGTTATGTTGCTGTCAGATGATGACGTGTTGGGAATTGCATGCTGGTGCATGCTCAGTGAAATAAACGACCGTTGGCATAAGTAACTCAACTCTCCGTGTGTAGCGTAGTTTACAGTTTTTGTGTATACAACATTGGCGACGAGGATGGAGCTTGCCCTACCGCCACCTCCTCAGTTTTTATCGCTGCCAGGTGAACCCCCGGTGCCTTGGGATCGCTGGCTAGAAACTTTTGAGAACTATATCGATGCCCTTGGACTGCACGAGTCTAATGATGCTAGGCGGCGGGCTCTTCTCATCCACTGTCTGGGCACAGAGGGGCAGCGGATATTTCGGACGTTGGGCCAAGCAAACCCTAAAACACGGGAGAAATTAATAATGTCGACCGACGACCTGACATTGGCAAAGGCTTTAGAGATAGCGCTCCAAATCGAGACGGCCACCGAGCTTGCCACGAAATTATCTTCCCGCGCGCCAGCCCAGCCCGCCCTAACCCAGCATGTGGAAGAGCCGGAACGCTCACCCAGCCCTACGCCCTCGGAGGCGGATGCGTCGGGGATACTCTTCACCGTACGCTCGCGGCACCAGCCTCGCCGTAGCTGTGGGGATTGTGGCTCCTCTGCGCACTCTAGCAGGGCGCAAGCGTGCCCAGCCAGCAGGCAGGTGTGTCAACGGTGTGGGAAGAGCAACCACTTCGCCCGAGTCTGCCGCTCTGCACCAGCCACCACCGGAACGCGTAGCTCCCCTCGACCGGGGCCCCGACCTGGATCTTCTGCTACAGGCCCTACTGCCATACACTCAATTAGCGCAGCACCTACTCCCACACGGTCGGTCGGCTCTGCTCGGGTGCCGTTCAAGACATGCTCGGTGGAATTGGATGGTGTATGTGTGCCACTCCTCCTAGATACGGGAGCAGCCGTCTCTCTCCTCAACTTACCCACTGTACAGCGTTTTCTGCCTCACTTACGTCTACAGGCACCATCTGCAGTGTTACACGGATACGGCAATTCAAAGATTATCCTTGCGGGCTCCTTGACCTGTGCAGTGCGACGCGGCAACAAATGTGTTCAGGCCTTCACCTTTCAAGTGGCGCAACACGGTGCCAACCTCATGGGCCTGGACCTGATCACCAGCCTGGGCTTTACCTTCCTCGATGGCAGCGGTGCTGCCATACTTCATGTCGGCTCGCCATGGGGGCAGCGGTGGCCCCAACTTTTTTCTGGCCTGGGCGGTATCTCTGCCTTCACTCATCAGCCTCTCCTGCGCACAGACAGGCACCCCGTCATCCAGCCTCTCCGCTGCATCCCACTGGCACTGCGCGACGACGTCACAGCGGAGCTGAAGAAGCTGCTGGAAGCCGGCATCATCGAACCGGTGAACGCCTCGCCATGGATCTCAAACCTGGTAATTGCAAAAAAGAAATCAGGCGGCCTGCGTGTGTGCGTGGACTTGCGAGCAGTCAATCAAGCAGTGATCCCTGACAAATACCCGCTACCCACTGCAGAAGAGGTGACCTCTCAGTTCTACGGCTCCAAGCTCTTCACCAAGCTCGATCTCCGCCAGGGCTACTTACAGGTTCCCCTGCACCCTGACAGCCGTAACCTTACTACATTTGTCACACATGCTGGCGTCTTCCACTACACCAGGGTACCCTTCGACCTGTGCTCTGCCCCTAGTTGCTTTCAAAAAATTATGTCCACCATCTTCGCTGGCATCCCCGGGGTGGTCATCTTTCTTGATGACATAGTAGTGCATGGACCGACACCTGCCATCCATGACCAACGCCTGACCCAGGTGCTGGACACTCTGGCCTCCCACAACCTCACGTTGAATGACGAAAAGTGCATCTTCTCGGCATCAGAGGTGGAGTTTGTGGGGTTTCGTCTGACCCCAGACGGGCTTAGCCCTCTGCACTCCAACGTGGAGGCCATCCAGCGGCTGCCCATGCCTTCCAGTCCCGGCCAGCTCGCCTCTTTCCTAGGCATGACGGCCTACTATCTACACTTCCTCCCTCAGTACTCGGACATCACAGCACCACTCCGCCAACTCCTCAAAAAGGACACCACATGGACGTGGACTCCGGCCTGCACAGATGCCATCACCCAGCTGAAGGCCCAACTTATATCGCCACCTGTCTTCGCCCACTTTGACCCGTCCAGTCCGACACTTCTCACCTGTGACGCCTCCAACTTTGCAGTCGGGGCTGTGCTGTCCCAAATCCATGACGGTGTGGAGCGGCCCATTGCCTTCGCCTCACGGGCCCTCAATTCAGCTGAGCAGAAATACCTGTATGGCCGTTCCTTCACGCTACGTACTGACCACCAAGCTCTCACTGCTTTGCTTTCAACGTCTGGATCAGGCCACAGACCGCTACGCATCCACCGCTGGTATGAGAGACTGCACCAGTACAACTTTACTCTACAGTACACACCGGGCCAGGAAAACGTTGTCGTCGACCTCCTGTTAAGATCCACTCAGTCCTCCGACGCGCATTCGTCAGCTGTGAACCTCGTTTCAGACGACTCAGACGACATGGAATTTGACCTTGTGCAGCTTCTCCACTCTCCTCTGGAATCGACAGTGTCATTGCAGGAGCTCCAACAGGCCTCCGAGCAGGATCCAGTTTTGACTATCCATCCATTGCATACAGATATCTGCAACGTCATTTCGCCTAGTCAAAACTGTAGTTCAAGATATCTGTAATTACATTTTGACTAGGCAGAATGACAGTTACGGATGTCTCCAATTCCAGATATCTCTAATTAAAATGCATTTCAAGATATCTATAACTTGATTATAGATATCTACAATTACATTTTGACTATCCATAACTCTAGTTTAAGATATCTACAATGTCATTTTGACTAGTCATAATTCCAATTACAGATATCTACAATGTCATTTCGCCTAGTCAAAACTTAATTTAAGATATCTGAAAAGGAACATGTAGATATCTACATGATATTGAGATATTGATATTGAGGCAAATTAAAGATATCTTGAACTGGAGTTATGCCTAGTCATAATCAAATTGTAGATATCTTAAACTTGAATTACAGATATCTATAATTCAATTGCAGATATCCGTAATTCACATTGTGGATATCTGTAATTGAATTGTAGATATCCGTAATGACAAACCCCATAGAAATGAATGGCAAAAGTGACGTCATTTCATTGACAAAATAGCTGCACGTTACATTGTCAGCGATAGCATATGGAATTTCGAGCTTTTGTGCAGTTACGTTTTTGTTTACTCATATGCACGTTACTATTCTCTGTCTTATATATGGACACTAATGTGATTGGTCGAAGCTTCGTCCAGTAGCAAACACAGGCATTTCACACACGTGGGTTAAGCCCGCCCTCTGAGAAATGGGTTTACAACACAGCTTGGCCAGACCAATGTTCGCAGAGCATTGATAAGTCGCGTTAGTACTAAGTTCTCTTTGCTGTCACTGTTTACATTGAGGCCTTGAAGCAATACTAACGTTAACTAGTATTTTGTAGCATTTCCTATTTTGCGTACATTTTAGGATTTTAGCTTCTAATATGTGTAATAAGATGCTCCATGGCTGTCCTGTGGTCCCATCCTGCCTTCAGAAAGTAAAAACCATGTCACATATTCGATCCAACCTTTTTCTGAGCCCTCTGATCCTGATGAGCAACCAAGTTATAATGACCATGTAGATGTGTGTTGCCGAAGCTGTTCTAGGTGATTAATAGAGCATGTTGTAAATGGTAATACATGTTTTAAACATTATCCCTGACGCTACTGTTTGACGATGAGCAGAATCTATTCAAACAGAGACATGCCATAGACTGGAACACTTGACTGGAAAAACTAGGCCGATGAGAGTGTGCACTAACCTGGTAAGAATATGACAATATCCGGAGCTCTGAGCGCATTTTGGCATGGAAGTCCTCGCACTCCTGAATCCGCTTATTCTTGGCAGCCTCTTCTTCTGACGTCAGGCCCCATTCACACACACACACACACACACACACACACACACACAAATGTCAATCTCAGTGCAGACATCATAACACAATGAGTGATGAAAGTGTAATTAAAGTACATGCACTCATTTTACAGAACAAGAGCCAAGGCAAGGATTGTCCGAATAAACAAACAAAGGTGGTTCCTCACCTCCCTTGGGACCAGCATCTCTTTAATGAGCTGTTTGGCCTTGTAATGACTTAAGGAGAATTTCTAAAGGACAATTTGTTATGGCCCACAGCATATGATGGCAATTTGATGATGACTCTGTGTACTGAGAGTATAAAGACATGGCATAGAGGATACCCAACAAAAGGAGTGATACCTACCTACGTCTTATCAGAGATGGGCAGACCTACCTTGGGGGGCAGCAACGGCCGAGTGGTTAGAGAGTTGGTCATGGGATCAAAGGGTCACAGGTTTGAATCCCACTGCAGTAGGAAGAATGGGAATTTGGAAGTAAATATCTAGTGCTCTCATCCACGACAGCATCTGACACGACATCTGACCCCACATTAGTCCAGGGACTGTAACTAAAACCCTGTATCTAAATAACTGTAAATCATTCTGGATAAGAGCGGCAGCTAAGTGCAATGTAATTCACCAATTTTAGGGCACTAGTATGTGAAATGACAATGCCTCCAACATCTCTGCCCCTTCCGCAGTCTCTCCCCTTCAGGTCATCATTCTCTACCTCTCCTCCTCTCCCACTGGACAGACCCACAGCCATTATTACATGTCATGTGGTGTATATACTCATGAGGTAGCTGTTGTACCAATAATTATTGCTTTGGTATCATTAGACAAATACACTTTCTATGCATGTGCACACACACAAACTCACTTAGGTGTAGCCAAACATCAGTCTGTATCATCACCCTTACAGAAATATATAAACACACATTCACACAAGTACAGATTAACAAATGTATTTGAATTCATGTATACACATTTGTTTACATACATTCATATAACCTACATATACACATTTTACTATCCCAAAACACCAGTCACTATGAATCACTACACATATCGAGGTGTATTAACATAACTTCACACGTAAAAAGTAACCTATATTTAGGTATTAACATACTTAATAAAATACATATATACATATAAGCCTATATCATATATGTGCTTCCCTAAGGAAGAGGCTGTTTCCTGTGTGCTGCTGGAAGCTAGTGTTCATGTTCCTCCCCCAGACATTGTGCTGGAGAGATGCTGATGTGTGTGCTGGACCCCACCCTCACTTCATGAGCCTCTTCAGGCCCCTTCGGACCACCACACTGCTGGGTGTAGTAGTGTCCTCCATGTCGGTAGGATTCCCAAGTAAGATAAAGTGGGCATTAGTGGTCCTAATATCTTTCCAATCAGATAAAGTCGGTACTAGATGTACCTCTATGGTCACCATCTGTAAGATAAAGCACACATTCTGAAACTGCTTATTCATGTCCTTAATTGTGATTGGCTGAATTACGTTCCAAGCTGTTGCAAATCTCAGCATAACCATACAGGCTGCCCTCATAACATTCTGTATTTTCAATTCAAATTTCAATATTACTCCGCAGTGAACCTCAATTAAGAACCGCTACAAAAAAGCAGAAAATAGTGAAAATTTCAGACACTGGCTTTGTTGTAAACTTTAAAATTGAACTTTAATTCAGCAGTTGTACAATTATTGACACCATTTAAGTAGATAATAAGCATTCCTTAATGTTGGTCTGTGATGACACTGTGTTGCAGTTGTGTGCTTGTGTTCTGTCTGCCTGTTTGTAGAATTGGTGTTGCGCAGCAACCACTTCCCTAAAGAGACTATATGTATTGGTGAAAGAGTGACTATTTATTCATATACAATGTTATGTCTTAATTTGTGTGACATTATTAAATGAAATCTGATCAAACATTAGTTGTAACAGTTGCTTAGAAAAGCAGTAAGCCCCTTAAGTCTGTGGGTTTGGACTGTATTTATAACAGCTAGGGGGTTTAACAGTCTCTTTTACCAGGGTCTCTGTCTTCATAACAAATACAACTGTCTCTTTTACACAGCTAACACATCCAGGTGCTATTAGAACATCCTCCTGTACTATAAAGGAATCAGGGAAGCATGTGATGGAGTTCTGTCACTATGGTAACTATGTGTTCTGAATGTCCTCTTAAAGAGTCTGCCTCTGTGGTGGTGTGGTCAGGGTGCATGTTCAGTAACCCATAGAGCTGGGTTTGAGGCTGGGTGGGGTTACTGCTCTCTCCCCTTACTACAGATAAAGTCAGGAGTAACATGGCTTGCCATGAGGCCATCAGAGGGGTCTGTGTGTGAGCTGTATGAGGGACCCAGGTAAGGTTGACCTCTGTGGACATAGGGGGAGCAATAGTAAGTAGGGCACCCTGGGATAGCAGAAATACGGTGGGGGAAATGTGTCAAAAAGCAGGAGCCACCTAGAGTGTAGAGTGGTGTTTTGTATGCCTTTACACCCAGAGAAGGACTGGGGCTGAAACAAAGTCCTACAGCCCATTTCCCTAACCTCACCACATCGCTACATTTTGGACTTACTAGTCAGAGGAAGTAGTTATATGTGGCATTGCAGGCTACATAGCTCTATATAGTTAGAGTCAGCTTACCACACACACACACACACACACACACACACACACACACACAAATACTGAATCCAACATGACTTTGTGTGTGTGTGTCAGGGATGGAAATTAACTTCTTTGTTCACCTGCCACTGTGGCAGGTAGATTCTAAAATCTACCAGCCACTCAACATTTTTACCAGCCACTTTATATATTCAACCCTTCCGCACATTTTAATGCCAGTATAACACCCATGCCGGTTCTAGGCAGACATATATAAGGGGGCAGTCATAAATGGGAAGGGGGCATCATGTACACATCATGCTCCAGCACTTTTTTCTGTGCTGATAGTAACAGTGTTTTGGTGGGCAGTCAAAGTCTAAATTAAAGGTAATTTCCTGCATTCTGGTGCATTTTAACAGGTTGTTAGATAGCTTAATGTTATCTTTCTAAGTGAAAGGACAGCAGAAAGAAAATCCATGCTTTATATAGTTTATTTTTTAAATTGTTAACATATGTGTCTGTTATTTAGGATATCACTTAAAAATAATGCAATTATGTTGTATTTGATGTTTGTAGGCTAAGGTCTAATTAGGCGCCTGTCACTTTAAATTTCTCTTTATAATCCTAACGTGAAAGAAAGTCATGTTCTAACTTCGTTTCTATGCAAGATGCTAGGAAATCAGGGCTAGTGCAGATGTGGATACATTTGATTATATTTTCTATGGAATTAATAAATATTCCAAAACAACTTGAGAAGACTCTTCATTAGACTATGCAAGAGATGTGTCTTGCAAAGTGCATTTTTTTGTTTGGGTTCAGTGACGTACGTAAGTTGTTTGCTTTGCTTTGGGAATGGACCCGTCCACTTCTGAAATCGGTTTTGTTGGCGCTATTAATAGGTTACGTTAACATCACATGTTAGTTTTTGGAATAAACTTGTGTGCATATGGCGTTATCATCAACGTGAGAAGGCAATATACTGATGTATTCCTGTTTGGACAGTTAGGCTATAATCATCATGACTGGGCTTTCATGAGCCTACCTCAAAATGATGAACAGAAAGTTAGATCATATTTGAAATAACCACGCGCGCCTGTGCTGGATGCCAAGAAACGCTCCGTGAGTTGCTTATCAATAAATAGTGAATTTATATGCACCTGCGCTGTCTACTAACTGATAGCTACGCTACAACATGCGTGAGTGAGTACATTCATGGACTATATCGAACTTGGCTGAATGCATTTGCACACCCGCCACAGTGGCAGGTAAAATGGCAAAATTCACCCGCCAACACTCATATTTACCCGCATTTGGCGGGTGGCGGGTGGTTAATTTCCATCCCTGGTGTGTGTGTGTAACTATATAGAGCTATGTAGCCTGCAATGCCACATATGACTAAAAATGAATATAAATATAAAATCTGAAGTGATGATCATCATTTATCATTTATATTTTGAGGGTGATAATGTAATTTGTGTGTCCTCTTGGGTGTGTGTGTGTGTGTGTGTGTGTGCATGTGTAATATTATATTCACTTAGGAAATACTCAGTTACACTATATACATACTACATGTACAACTATTATTTGGCAGTGGTACCTTTTTTATTATTATTTAAAAATGGGCACTAATTCATTTGAATAATCTGTCAATGCAATAATTTATCCAGGCAATCAGTTTTTATTCATCAGAGCAGAGAGAGATTCAACATCTGAGTTCTGCAGATTATTGCCACTCAGGTCCAGCTGTCTGAGACTTGATCCTGAGCTGAAGGCTGAAGCCAGAGAGGAACAGCTTTTCTCTGTCAGCTTACAGCGCCAAAGCCTGGGGAAACATCATGATACATCTCAACACACTGTTGCACATACACAGTATAGACACACACACACACACACACACACACACAAATAATGAGTCCAACATGACTTTGTGTGTGTGTGTGTGTGTGTGTGTGTGTGTGTGTGTGTGTGTGTGTGTGTGCATGTGTAATATCATATTCACTTAGGAAATACTCAGTTACACTATATACATACTAAATGTACAACTATTATGACTTATGACTAGTCTTATTTGTGCTACATAATGATTTCTTTACATACTGCACACACATATAAGTCAAACATGCAAACATGCTCATGTGCTACATAATAAATTCTTTTTCACACTTTTATGAACACTACACATTAAATCTCATGCATACATTGTGCACACATACTGCACACACATAAGTCAAACATGCAAACACAAGCCACATTATTGATGCTCATTAACATTCAACATCCACACACTCACTCCTTTAATGTTTATACACAAACACACTAACAGAATTACAACAACACACACACACACACACACGTTATGGATAATACTGCTGTACTTACTGTAGTGTCTCCAGTTGACAGAGTGAATTTCTTAATGCAGCACTAAGAAGTGTCACTCCTGGGTTCAGCAGACTATTGACACTCAGGTCCAGCTGTCTGAGACTTGATCCTGAGCTGAGGGCTGAAGCCAGAGAGGAACAGCTTTTCTCTGTCAGCTCACAGCAACACAACCTGGAGAAACATCATGATACATCTGAACACACTGAAACTGCTGCACACACACACACACAAACATACACAGCTCGGCTAAATACTTAAAATGTTCTCACAATCTCATAATCTTAATCAGGCTTTCAGTTATATATATCACTCTCTCACTCACTCACTCACTCACTCACTCACTCACTCACTCACTCACTCACTCACTCACTCACTCACTCACTCACTCTCACTCACTCACTCACTCACTCACTCACTCACTCACTCACTCACTCACACACACACACACACACACACACACACACACACACACACACACACACACACACACACACTTGAAGGAATCTGAATAATACAGTTTTTCTGAATTGCTAAAGCACAAAAACCAATTGGCTGGCCCAATTGCCCAATTGCTTTAGCTACTTCTCACAACTGCTCACTCTTTTGTCAATACCTTAAACCATTTTAGGTAGTAAAACACAATTTGCAAAACTCACTGACTCCTCTTTGCAAAACTCTAAACACATTCTCATTGTCAAAACACACTTTGCAAAACTCATGCCTCCTCTTTGCAACACATTCTCATTGTCAAAACACACTTTGCAGTGTAGGACACATGTTATTCAAAATGTTGAACATTCTTCTCCCCATTTGATCATCAATAAAGCACACATGGCAGTAGCTAAGCACAATGAGTCAAAACTTTATTATTTCATTTCAAATGACCTGACACCACCAATGTAAGCCAATTGAGAGCCACAAGAAGGTTGCAGCTTGAAAATGGCTGCCAACCAGACAAGAGAGGGAGGGACATAGCGAGGAAGAGGAGGTAGAGGAAGAACAAGAGGAAGAGTGATTTTTTTTCTGCTAACCAAATTAGAGTCACCATTATAGATCACATTCTTGTCCATGGGTTGATGGCGATCTATGAAATTTCTTAGAGGCCATGGAATTGACCTGTGCCATAGGCCAGGAACAGTGTCCAGGATAGATATGACATGTCAGGGCATTCTTTCCCTGTTACCTGGCAAGGGACATCATTTCTTGTAATGTGGATGAGGTGCTGTGGCCTGACCAAACCCAAAGGCATGATATAGTAAAGCCCAGTGATCTCTTGTTTGCAGCACTGTATACAGCACTTGTAGTTTTCATTTGTACTGCATTCCCAAAATATATTTTTGTTCGAAGTATTTTAGCAAGTAATCTAATATTACCACTTAATTTTAGTCTATGTACAATACATATACATCCGAATTGTGCTATTTTTCAGTTGAAAATGCATTTTCAGGCCTAAAAAAACAACTTGTGCTATTATACACATCTGAACATTGTGCTTTTCATTTTTTGGTGTAGTGTTTACTAACTGCTTCATTGTAATTTCATTTTGACAATTGTGTTAATGTTTTGAGGATAGAGTTTGGTTTTGAGCACACGTAAACTGTTTTGAGGGATGTAGTAGCTTTTGCAACAAGAGTCAGGAGTTTTGGGACATGCATGTGAGCAATTGGAAGTTGTGTTTACAGTTTAGAGAAAACGGGGCAAGGTTTCAAAAATTGAGTTTTAGCAATTGTGAAAAACTGTAATAATGACATTGTACATAACATTTTTAATGTTACATTTTAATGACATTTCTTTATTATTATTTTATATTCCTGTTATTTTGTAACTCTTATTATCACACTCAGAGCTTTGTGTGACACTTTCCTGGCCATAGCTGTGTCTGTCTCCAGAGTTGAGATGTTATGTGTATTCTATTGTCTGCCCCAATTCATTCTCCCGTCTGAAGATGTGCTTACATCCCTGGTTCACACCTGGAAGGAGCTCTTCTTTCCCGCCATGTAAACAAAGAATGCATATTAATGTAGGGTGGGTCTAAGGGGTTGCACCCCTGTTGACCAAAGAGTATTTACTGGCTGTAAATCTTTGGATGAGATAGAGATAGACTGAAAGACCACCAGAGAAACTCCTGTCTCTCCATTGGTACCAATGCAAGAAATAAAGCCTTGATCCTGCTTTCTCCTCACTGCTGACTAAGCCTTCATAATATAACAAAATTACTAGTAAAAATAATTACTATCAAATGGAGGTTCCGGACCGAGAGACAAAAACTTTGATTCTACTGGATTTTGGAGTCCTGAGTGTGTGGTAAGACTTTTCATTCATTCTTTGATTGACAGAACATTTTTAAGTAAGTAGCCTATACTTTTATAGTGCTTATATGTTGTTAGAATACAGGTAAAATGCTTAAAACAAAGCCTGAGAGTCGAAACCTTGACGGAGGTTTGGCATAATCCAATTGTTAATGCAATTGAGGTAGGGCAGAGTTTTTGGTTCCAAACATTTATTGTGTTTGTGGGTGCAGGTAGCAGGATTATATTCTGCTATAAGCTGTTGACTCTGTTCCTAGTTGGGCGTCAGTAAGACAACAGTCTTCTATCTTTCCTACTCTATGAATTTCTCTCTGTTCTTTTGACTCTGGTCTGGTCTGAACACGCATACTCCCCGACGGGGGACGCAGACAAATTTCCCGGTTGCGGACCGAAATCTATAAATTTCTGGACTGCGGTGTGGGCAGTGGTAATGAGGCCATTGTATCCATGAAATTTTGGACTGCTGAAATATTATGGAGTGGGCCCGCTCCAGGGAGGGCTTAATTGTTTTAAGTACATTATCTGTCTGATTTTACTACTATCTGTCAATTAGAGATATGTGTGAGAAGTCAAACTTCAGCTCCTAAAGTCTGTGCAAACTGATTGGATTTGATTACAAACATAATTGTAATGTATTAATTTTGAAGACTTGGTTAGTATGGTGGCAAATCAGGTCATGTGTCTTGTCTTGAGATTCGTCTCAAGTGTCTGCATGTTTTCCTTTGTTCTGTGTCCTATGTGTCTATTCCCTCAAACTGCATGCCTTGTGCTCTGTTGTGAGCCATAACCATTAACACTAACCCAAGCATGTTTTCCCCTTTGTTTCCGAAACGAGTGAATGAGTGTGTGAAAAATGGCCAGTCAAGGTAAATGTTTTTGTGTTGTCTCTTTGTGTGAAAACCCAGAAAAACCTAGAGGAGAAAACTTCCACTTTCACACAGACCATATTTACCACTTTCATTTGTTCACAGGAGTCCCAGTTTAGATTTGAAAGACTGTATGGATTTGTAACATGACATTTAACTTTCACGCTTTTTCCATTTCTTTGTTTAGGTTTATGAAGCTACGCCTATCAGGCGAGAATATGATTTTATGCAGAACCTGACTTTAACAAGAATTTGATTTTGATTACAGATTTCGAATTGTGTTCGGATTGCATCAGATTTCGTTTTTGTCATTGCTAAATCTGTTTTCTGATGAATCATTCTTGAGTATATTTGTGCAAAATGTTTGCCTTTCCATAACCTCTTTGCGTTCTTTCAGAAAAGTTGAGCTTGCTTTCATCCCTCTCAGAGTGAAATTCAGCAGACTTTGAAAACCACTCAGGAAAGAGCCTGCTAAACCTGTTTTTATGCTAATCGATTGCCATTTGGTCACCTAGAGAAGGTGTGATGAATTTGATGTCTGAAGCGTCTCAGCATAGAACATAGAAACACATACATTTTAATGCCTTTAAGTTATACTGTTCATTTTGCCTCATATACTCAATACAGAGATTCATTTATTTATTTTGTTTGCAGTTATTCCATCGTTTGTTTGTTTTAATCCACTGATGAGACTTATTGGTTGTCCTGTCTTTAGCATTGTCATCTCTATGTCTATAAGGACACATTGATATAAGAAACTAGAAGAGGTCATGTCAATCTGTAGTACATATTATGTTTACAATGCAAGCCAAGGACACTTAAACTTAAATGGCTAAAGTGCAGTTGGGTCTCAACCTCCACACCATCCTCTAGTTGTGCATTATTTTAATTCTGCCTGTGTTACCTAAACAGTTTTAAGTTTTTCAGAAAACAAACAGTTGTGTGCCATGGGCAAAGCAAAGAATTTAGTTGTTAAACAGAATATACTTTTTGTTTGTGGGTGTAGACAAAATAATTCCACTGATTCTGCGAACTTCGCTGCACAGGCAAGTTCATGTTTCCAAACAATTTAGTTTACTCTGTGAGTTTGTAGTTGAGAAGCTTTGGTACACTTCTGGTATTATGTCATCTCTCCTTTGCTGATTTAAAGAAAAGTTTAATTAATGACGTAAGCTAATAGTGGAAATCAAAAGGTGCTTCCCCGTCTGAGTTATTTAAACTGATGGCGTAATTTAATTGTGGACACTGAATGGTTTTTCCCCGTCAAGGTTAGACATTAAGGATAAAACAAGGTAAAACTTGTGTTGTGTTTGTTGCGAAGGACACTGATCAGCTTAAACTGTCAACAGTTATCACAGATCAGAAAGGGGGAGGAGTACGGTTTGTAGACTATAGGCTATTAACTTTCAATGGAAAATGGGGGGTAGCTTGATGGCTGATGAGTCTAGGATCTCCTGCTGATTAGTCTAGAAGCACTTCCTGATGGTTTTAGGATCACCACCTTTTTGCAGACATGTTAAGTCAACACCCATCGTCACCTAACAAAAGGCGGTCAGTCTGAGCTACTCTGAGCTACAATCTCTTTGGGTGTCAATATTGAATACACAAGTACTGTTGGATTAGAGTGTCTTTGTGTCCTTGTGACTTTGTGTCTCTGTTTTAGGTCAGACTTAAGGAAATGTCTGACTCTGACAGCCTAATCAGACTTAAGAATCAAATCAGTTTTATGAATCAAATCAGTTTCAATGGAGGATGGGGGTGAGGAGGGGTTGTTGATTCTGACTGTACTCATGCCTGCACTGTTGATACTACAAGTTATAGGTTTATCTTAGATGGACACTGGAAAAGTTAACTATAAGAGATGAAGAAAACCGACGGACTTATTGATCACAAGTTTAACCATTTTCATAATAACTACACTTAAGATTTGTTTGAGATTTGCAGGTAACCAACGCCTTGCCTTCCACCATTGAAGAACAAGGATTTTACTGATTCTGCTGCATTCACAAGGTGTCAAAAGGGGGAGATAAAAAGGACCCCTGTGCCAAGTCCCATTTCATTGGAGGAAGACCTTCTCATTACTGAGAAAGTTGTGGGTGAAATTGGAACAGCTACCCAACACAGAAGCTACACACACACACACACACACACACACACACACCACACACACACACACACACACACACACACACACACTTTTAGCATAGTGGACCTACTGTGGGCAGAATAAACCCCATGAGCAGTATGGATCCAAAAAGGCACAGGCAGTCTACCCTGGCTATATAATATAATATAGGCGCAGATTTAAGAAGATGAAGAGGATTACTCTTGTTTGCGTGTGTCCACACACTGCACACCACACACCACATGAAGAGGAGTCAAACATCATATGCGTCATCCCCACACTTCTTTCTATTACAGGAATCCGACAGCTACCAAGATGATGGTGTTCACCATACTTTTCATATGTCTGTTTTGCATGGTCCGTTATTGTTGCTTCTCATATGTCTGTCTAGCATGGTCTGTTGTTTTTGCTTTGCATATGTCTGTTTAGCGTAGTCTATTGTTGTTGCTACTGCTTCTCCATGTTCTGTAGTATCCTGTCACAGCCATAAATATTAGACTGAGTTTCAACATGTCACAAAATAGGAGAACTAAAGATGATACAATTGTTTAGGCATTCTAATGCATGTTTTGTCCGCTCCCGGCTGACCAACCCTGGATGGCCATTCTTGAGATGGCATCGGAAGAGGAATTTGTCCCAAATCTCTCAGGTTTCCACATAATTGGCAATGATAGTGGTTTTACTTTGAGTAACATGGGTTTCGCCTCTCCCCGCGAGCGTGACTAAAGAGAAGAGAGAACGGCAGCTCTCTTATCCATGGAAATTGTGAATGTATTTGTTTAGTTCTTCCTGGATGCATTAATGTTAGTTGTCAGTTAGAGCTATAGTCATAATATCATGCTGTTTACGGTATTTAATTTGCACATGGAACCATTTATCTTTCTATCTGTACAGACTCTCTACTGTCAATTTCCTTTTAAGCTGAAGTTCAGAATGTTATGCACATGTTAAGGCTGTTTTTAATTTATTTTATGATTTAGTGTCAAGTCAGTCAGACTTGAAAAGGGGGACTGAAGGAATCTGAATAATAATAATGACATTGTACATAACATTTTTAATGTTACATTTTAATGACATTTCTTTATTATTATTTTATATTCCTGTTATTTTGTAACTCTTATTATCACACTCAGAGCTTTGTGTGACACTTTCCTGGCCATAGCTGTGTCTGTCTCCAGAGTTGAGATGTTATGTGTATTCTATTGTCTGCCCCAATTCATTCTCCCGTCTGAAGATGTGCTTACATCCCTGGTTCACACCTGGAAGGAGCTCTTCTTTCCCGCCATGTAAACAAAGAATGCATATTAATGTAGGGTGGGTCTAAGGGGTTGCACCCCTGTTGACCAAAGAGTATTTACTGGCTGTAAATCTTTGGATGAGATAGAGATAGACTGAAAGACCACCAGAGAAACTCCTGTCTCTCCATTGGTACCAATGCAAGAAATAAAGCCTTGATCCTGCTTTCTCCTCACTGCTGACTAAGCCTTCATAATATAACAAAATTACTAGTAAAAATAATTACTATCACACTTAACACCATGCAATCAAATTTCTCTGTCATCTCACAGAAGCACAGGCTGGAAACATCATGATACGTCTCCAAACACTGAAACTGTTCCACATACACACATACACATTCATGCACACACACACAGACACACACAGACACACACACACACACACACACACACACACACCTTTGCTAAAAACGGAAAGACATGTATACAGGCATGTATGCATGCATTTAAACGCATAAAACCATGCATTTGTAGGGTGAATTCAGGTACATTGGACCATCAGGTAAAAGCCAGGCAAGCCAGATACACATTGCATGTCTCATCTCTTTTAATTCTAGTGACCAATCACAATGAATATATTTAAATTGTTGTAACATCATTGATGTACATGTTTTAACTCTGATGTTTCTGTGATGGGCAGGGTGAATCCTTATATCGACAGTGGCAGAAAAAAGTAAATGGTCAGTGTCTCCACTATAAAAAAAACTAGAAAAGCACTGTATTTTTAGTGACACAGCCTAGGGGGAACATCATTATACATCTGAACACACTGCAACTGTACACACACAGATGCACGCACGCACACACACACACACACACACAAATACAACAATATGAACAACACAAAATTACAACACACACACCATCACACAAACACACAGAAACACACAAGTGCGTGCACACACACACACACACACACACACACACACACACACAGGTTATGGATAACACTACTATACTCACTGTAGTGTCTTCAGTTGACAGAGTGGATTTCTTAATGCAGCACTAAGAAGTGTCACTCCTGAGTCCTGCAGATTATTTCCACTCAGGTTCAGCTGTCTGAGACTTGATCCTAAGCTGAGGGTTGAAGCCAGAGAGGAACAGCTTTTCTCGGTCAGCTTACAGCAACGCAGCCTGGGGAAACATCATGATACATCTGAAACAGCTTTCTACAGTAGTGTACAAAGGCATTCGATAGACCCCTTTTTATTCCCGCCTCTGAAAACTCCTTGTCTATCGGAGGTTTGCCTGACCAAGCTCCGTTTACAAGCTTGGTGCGAGAGGCAGGCTAGCTCAGACAGTTTCAGTTTCCACATGAAAATGTTACAATGTTTAATATTATGTTTGGTGACATTTTGAAACATTAAGTGTAGGTGCATGTGCAGTAACCTAATTGCATAACTTACTTTGATACTACATATATAGGCCCATGTTTGTAGATCATTACATTTTAAGTAACATTAGTTGAGTTGCATTAACTGCTATGAAGGCGGGATAATTCTTCCCATTGCCTCCTACAAATCGCACCCTGGATATGGCTAACTTACACCGCTGATCTGGATGCTTTGACCACAGGCATCATCCTCAGCAGGCATTCCTCTGATGGGGAGTATTTATGCAGGTCAAACTTATCCAGCTCCTCTTCTGAGGTCAGCAGTACAAAGGCCAGAGCTGACCACTGTGCAGAAGAGAATTTGTCCCCCACTAGACCTCCTAATTCCAGGTAGCTTTGGATTTCCTCCACTAAGGATGGGTCATTCAGCTCATTCAGACAGTGAAACAGATTGATGCATTTGTCAGAGGAGGGATTCTTCCTGATCTTCTGTTTGATGTACTGGACAGATGTATCTGTGCTCTGTGGTTGGCTGGTTGTCTCTGGCAGTAGATCTCTCAACAGATTCTGATTGGACTCCAGGGAAAGGCCCAGAAGGAAGCGGAGAAAAAGGTCCAGATGTCCGTTTTTGCTCTGTAAGGCCAGATCCACTGCACTCTTGTGCAGGTCATACAAAGACTCTGACACAGGCCTAAAAAACTGAGCAAGCTTTGATTGGAAGGTGGCTGGATTTAGAACATATTCCTTCTGGATGATGAGAGCAAGGTGCACATATAAAGCAGCAAGATGCTCCTGAATGCTGAGATGCACAAAGCGTGTGTACATTTCAGTCAGAGTTTTAGGAATTTCTCCTTTCTCTGTTTCACTTAACATTTTCTCTAGAACAATGGCTGCAATGCAGCAGAAGATGGGAATGTGGCACATGATGTACAGGCTTCTGGACGACTTCAGGTGTGTGATGGTTCTGTTTGCCAGGTCCTCATCACTGACTCTCTTCCAGAAGTACTCCTCCTTCTGGGGGTCATTGAACCCCCGTACCTCTGTCACCTGGTCCACACACTCAGAAGGGATCTGGCTGGCTGCTGCTGGTCTAGAGGTGATCCAGAGAAGAGCAGAGGGCAGCAGATTCCCCTTGATGAGGTTTGTCAGCAGAACAGGCAATGTGGTTGGTTTTGTTGCAGCACAACAGTATGTTTCGGATTGAAAACTTAGAGAAATCCGACACTCATCTAGACCATCGAATATGAACAACACTTTGTACTTGTCTTCACTGAAAACACTGAAATCCTTAATGCCAGTAAAAAATGCTTAACTAAATCCTCCATACTGAGATTTTTCTCTTTAATCAGATTTAGTTCTCGGAAAGGAAGAGGAAAAACTAAGTCAACATCCTGATTAGCTTTTCCTTCAGCCCAGTCCAGAATAAACTTTTGCACAGAGACTGTTTTTCCAATGCCAGCCACTCCCTTTGTCAGCACAGATCTGATTGCTTTGTCTTGTCCAGGTAAAGGATTAAAAATGTCATTACATTTGATTGGTGAGTCATATGCTACTGATCTTTTGGATGCTGACTCGATCTGTCTGACCTCATGTTCATCATTGACCTCTCCACTTCCCCCCTCTGTGATGCAGAGGTCTGTGTAGATCTCATTGAGGAGTGTGGGGTTTCCTTGGCTTGAGATTCCCTCAGACAAACACAGAAATTTCTTCTGCAAATGGGATTTGTGAGCCTGTAGTATTCCCATCTCAGACACGTGTTTACATCTGTAAAAAAAGTAAACAAGTTCATTATTTCTAAGTAATTCTAAGTATTTCTAACCAGATGCAGTGATGGGGGGTGCAAGGTGGGGCAGATATGGGGGGAGGGGGTTAGGGAGGGGTGGTACCAAATACATTTCATTGGAAAACTTCACATCTAAGATTTTGCTATTTCTTCCAAGTAGTTGGTCTTGGTGATCCCCATAAAGAAATTGCATATGTAGTCGAAGTATACTGGAAAAGAGATTTGCATTTTTAAACATATCATCGGCCGGTATCTGCATAATATTAGGCCGAGGAGCCCAATAGAGATGCACATCTTTGAACACAAAGCAAGGCTGGAGTGTCTATTAAGACTTTTCCCCATGACTGATGGCATTATTAGATTAATGACTGCTACTACAATGGAATATTTGGGAAAATAATGAAAATATATATTTATCTTTGATGTTTCCACTGTTTTGGAACAATAGTGCATTACACCAGGGTATAAAATTCATTTTCTCAACTAAGGTGTGCATATTTACATAGTTTTACAGGCAACAAAATTTCATGTACTTTTTTTAATGGAGGGTAATATAGATAACAAGCAGTAGACACATATTAAACATAATTCAGATTTAGGGATAAAGGCATGAAGCCTTCACCGTGTATAACAAATTAGAACATGAAAAACTGTCTCAGTTCATGGTAGAAATTGCTAAAGATGACAGAGGACTTAAAATATGTGCACATCTTGTTTATTTATGTGTTGGGAAATTGACAACTTTTACTAGCAACCAAACTTACAATGACTGATTCTCTCGAAGTATTACACAACCTAATTTGGTCATAATACCTTTAGTAGCTTTGTCAAAGTAGTTTGCGTATGGTGATCAAAACCTTGATGAAGCATCTCTATCTCTATTTGCTTTCGTGGTCTACTTCTACCATAGACTGTATGAGAATCTAGGGTTAGGGTTAGTGTCCTAACCCTGGACAAACCCTCTGTGACATCGCACATAGACTTTTCTACAGGCTACATGAGGCTTAAATTGAAGGTCCTGGGTGCAGCCATTTTTGCGTGGGTAAGAACCATGTCACCATAAAAAGTAGACAATTTGACTGCCTTATGGCATACGTCACATCCCTTCCCCTTCAAAGGACGAGGTAGGTGAACAGAGTTAGAACCATATACCATGTAGCGATAACTACAGCCTGGACTAGCGTGAATATTGGCCATGCTTTTACTCACTGGAGTGAGGTGAACGAGGAGGGATACCCCACCAACAATGTCTTGGCACTGTTACTGTTGGACAAGTATAAATTGGCCTTTAATAAATAACTATTGTAGATTACAATTGTATCAGGGTTTTTTGCCATTTCTGATATTTCAAACCAGTTAAAATGTTGTAAGGATAGCCTACTTGCCACTTTTTTAAAATAGCCATAGGAGAACCACAGACCAAATTTATTTAAAGTTTTTGTAATGTTCCCTGTTCCCTGTGCTTTGTTTACCTCACCAGACATGGTTGAATGCAGACATATAGTGGAACGTGATTCAGTCCTGTCTGCACAGAATTCCGCCAGCATCAAGAAATGCACGAGATACAGATTTCACGACAGGTGCTACAGACAATATGGTTTTTCAACTGTAGGGGACCCCGTAAGCAAATTCTACATAGTGCTGCGGTGAAAACTTGAATTCTAAAAAAATTCACCCCCCACAGCCTTTGGTACAAGTAGACCACGAAAGCAAACTGAGTTATCATGAATCCGAAAACTACCAAAACGTACCAGAACCGTTTGAACCAGGCTGTAAATATGTTTATTTTTGCTTTGAAAATTGACTTTTTAACATTAGGAGTTGCTTCTGCAGCCAGCTACCAAAGAATGAAAGAGGTATTGCAGCTTTAGAACTTTCATTTCCACCCTCATTGTTTAGCCTGCAATGTTGCCACTTGACTTGTACACACATAAGCAGTGCCTATTAGGCAGGCAGTTTTTTTTAACTGTCTAAGAGGCAGGCTAGTGTGTGGGTGTGCCGCTCTAAGTTACCCGTGTGGAACATTGCGTCGCATTGGTTCCTGGCGCTCATGTGTAAAATCATAATAAATTCATCCTTTTTTTATTTGGTCAGCATAGTGTGGATACAGGGGTAGCCAGGGACATGGGCCTCCCCAGGCCTCAGTGTAGAACCGCCACTGCCACGAAGTAGTGAAATAGTGTGTTTTAGAGTGAGGTTTGGAACCACTAATTATTCAGAGTCGCTCACTGGGCTTCAGCATGTGATCTTAGACGAGGAAGGACTAGTGGTCACCAGCTCACCTCTGCTCTGTAGAAGACCCCTCTTCTCTCTCTTTGTCTTTGGACTGGTCACTCTTTATGGACACACAGCTGGGGTCTGGCCTCTTCTGATTAAGTGGGCTGAAAGAAAGTACACAATTTCATTTGCAATTTATGACACACATTGTACACTTATACTGTATCATCATGATACACACACCCACACACACAGACACACAGACACACACACAAGGTCCTTAATACTTACTGTCCACCAGGTGAGTCTCCTTTGAATCTCACAGGCAGATTCATGGACTGGTCACTCTTCATGGACACACAGCTGGGTACAGGGGAGTCTGGCCTCTTCTGATGAAGTGGACTAAAAGAAGAACAAGATTTGATTTTCAATTTATGACACACATTGTACACTTATATCATCCTGATACACACACACACGCATACGCACACGCACACACACACACACACACACACACACACACACACACACACACACACACACACAAGGTCCTTAATACTTACTGTCCACCAGGTGAGTCTCCTTTGAATCTCACAGGCAGATCCATGGACTGGTCACTCTTCATGGACACACAGCTGGGTACAGGGGAGTCTGGCCTCTTCTGATTAAGTGGGCTGGAAGAAAGTAGACATGATTACAGTGGATGAAAATTCTTTTTACATGGCCTTAAGTCGGACAGGTGTAACAACACAGACAGACAGACTCACACACACATAGAGAGAGAGAGAGAGAGAAAGTTCCTTAACACTTACTGTCTAGCAGGTGAGTCTCCTCTGAATCTCACAGGTAGATCCATGGACTGGTCACTCTTCATGGACACACAGCTGGGTACAGGGGAGTCTGGCCTCTTCTGATTAAGTGGACTAAAAGAAAGTACACAATTTAATTTGCAATTTATAACAAACATTGTATACTTATATCACCATGACACACACACACACACAACGAGAGAGAGAGAGAGAGATTAACACTTACTGTCCAGCAGGTGAATCTCCTCTGAATTTCTCGGCCAGATCCATGGACTGGTCACTCTTCATGGACACACAGCTGGGTACAGGGGAGTCTGGCCTCTTCTGATTAAGTGGACTGAAAGAAAGTAGACAATTTAATTTGCAATTTATGACACACATTGTACACTTATATCATCATGACACAGAGAGCATCATCCCATTCTAGTCCTGGGTGTGTCTGCCGTTCCTCAGAGAGACTCATGTTGGAGGCAGCAGCAGCCCACTCCTCAGGAGCAGATCTTACTCTAGACAACAAGCATAGAAGAACCTCCATCACCAGGCTGCTATCCACATGGGATATCTATCATGTATCATCACTCTCTCTCATTTACACACATACACCCACACACACACACACACACTGACATCCATATCCACATTTTTTAACTGGTGGGTCGGGACCCAAAAGTGGGTTGCTGAGCCATTCTGAGTGGGTCATGGAGCTTGTCATTACAAAAAAAGTTACTGTGTCAGATCTAGCTGTTCTGATCAGCTTGGGGTGAGATGTCACTCATTTGGTTTGAAAATTTGGGTGACGCGACTGACTAGTGATGGGGAAATTGTGGGTCCCTAGGCCACACCAGTTAAGAACCACTGCTCTAGACAACAAGCAACCTCCATCACCAGGCTGCTACCAGAGATGTTCAAAGTAGAGCCCTGCCACTCTGCAACTATCTTGGAAATTATTATTACAATTATTTTGGACTTACAAGACCAGGTCGCTTTCAAAATTAATGGAGTGAGACGCCTATTTGCATTTTCTGAGAACTACTAGGTATAAAATATACATGATTAAAATCACTATGAAAACCTAATTAAAATGGTTGGAAATGTTTGGTTGTATTAAAATGGTTGGCAGGATTAAGTTTGGTCGTATCAAAATACAGTTCTTGGCAGTGTAAGCATCAGCATATCTGCACACATCTGCCATCATTGCGCTACAAAGTTGCCACATACGTATTAGCCATGTTGGATCACTTTGTTTTCCTGTCAGGTGTTTTTGCTCCTTGTTCCAGGTGTTTTGTCTCCACCCTGTCTCCTTATATAGTTTGCCTTTTCTTGGTTTCTACGTTTGCTAGTCATTGATTTCACCTGTGTGTCATCTTCTGGTTGTCTACTCATTGTCCCTGTTGTGTTCACCTGTGCCCTGTTTCAGCTTGCCCAATGGTATGTGTCTCCTGATAAGATTACCTGTGTATTTAAACCCTTGTGTTTCTTTGTTGTGTCGGTGTTGTTTTTCTCTGTTGTTGCTACCTGTTCTCATTGTGCTTTTGTATTTGCTGGGAGTTGAGTTTTTGTCCTTTTTGTCCCTGGTTTGTGTTTTTGAATGGTGCTGATTTAGCTTTTTGTTGGATTTTGTCCTTTTGAAAGGTTTTGTATTCTCTGTGTGTTGCACTTTGTTTTCTGGGATTTCCATACTTTTTGCATTATTCAATAAACACTATGCCTGAAGCCTCCTGTCTGCACTTGGGTCCTATCACCTCTGACTTCTTAACATTCTGCGTTACACCAAACAAAGAGTACTAGAAAGGAATGCTGTCAGTTAAGGGAATGTTGTCAATCAAAAAAGAGTCATGAGAGCAAGAGTGGAATGTGTGACACCTAAGAGGGAGGATTCTGAGGGCTTTTTCCTGTAAACAGGTCTGATTTAAACCTGTTAAACAGGCCAGGCAGTGACTGATAACTAAGAATATGAATCATATCAAATAGTGTTATGGAAAAGTACTAAAAGTCAGACCAATACAATTACTTTAAAAACATCTTCACTTTGTTAGATTAAGGATAATAAGTACCACTTTCGATGTGTTTTGAGTCCTGTAAATATGATTTAAACATGTCTACAGATACACCAGATAATGATGACCTAAAAGAATGTACCAACACCTTTTACCAAATACATGAGAATGACATTTAAAATATATATTTGTCAGATATTTAAACATCCAAATCCCAGTAACATAAGGAGGTCAAGTAATTTTAGCATATATAAGCTTCTCATTAAACTGTATGTGGCTGTGTTTGAGGAAAGAGTATGAGTGAATGAGAGAGTGAATCCCATAGATATGTTTGGTTTCATTTTAGTCCACTGTCAAATGTCACGGGATTTTCAAGTTTAGTTTTAAGAAAAAAACGCACTATGTTTAAATACATTCCTGACTGGTCTCCACTAAAGACATGGCAATTTCACTTACATCTATCTATACTTCTACATACAATTACACACACATATCTACACACTCCCGCCCACCTTTTCACCTCTTGTATAAGCAGAAATAGCAGCCAGCTGGCTTCTTACCTGACTACAAGCACCTCTCTGTGCAAGTGTTTAGTGAGGCAAAGAAGACTACTGTAGTTCACTTTCACGGTGTTTTGTTTTGAGTCTGTGTTCAGTGTGTGTGGGTGTGTCTGGTCAAAGAATGTTACACTAGAGTACATCAAACAAACAAAAAATGTCTGAGAACCAAAACCATAATTAACCTCTCTAGATGTTTACATCAACATAATAACTTAGTCAACAAAATAAATTAATAAACCAACAAATGAATACAGTTAGTGCTGGATTGCACAGGTATCTCAGATAAACACATATCACACATATATACTTACACACAGCTACTGAAACAGGTGAATAAATTTCATACTGTGTTTTGTATTAACCTTGTCCCCCTGTGGCTATCCTAATGTAAAATGTGTCAAATGTTAAGAGATTTAGACTTTACAGATTTAGGAGGATACTTTGCTATCTGTGGTACCAATTAAATGCTGTTTATCTGACCCATATCCTGGGCGTTGCCCACAAGCACTCTGATGCCTGTTGGTCTATTTGCTCTTCTACTGCTCTTGTTCTAAACACGAGGCATTCTGCTGGATGGTGCTTATTGTTTAAATGCTTCCATTTAGTGGTGAAGATGAACACACTACACCTCTCACCTAACTGTAGTGTCTATTATTGAGCTGAAAACTGAGCACACAGTCAGACAGACAGCCATTTAATTGCCATCTTTTTGTTCTTTTTATTTATAGATCCAATTGTGTCAGTCCCACACTAACTCAGAAACCTGAATCTTCTGCAGGTTTTTCTGCTGCTGAGGTTTTATGTCTCTTTTCAAGCATTAGAGGTACTCATGTTTCAGTTTTCAGAAACAAAATAATTATTATTGGTGACTCCATTATTTATCATGGTATTATTTAAGAATTTAATAGTATGTTTTACCCTTAAGAAGTACATTTTGAGTCTTTATAAGATCCAATCACTTTCTTTCAGCAGGGTTTTGGAAAACTTCATCCACTTCTGTCTTGGCAGCTGCCCAAAGCATTTCCTTCGTAATACTCTGAGTTCCTTCATCCGAGAATTCTTCAGATTTCATGAGCTGTGATGTATTCCTCCTGTATGTCACATTTACATGAAATGTGCTTATCTGCTATGAAGACATTATTTGGACATCACTCTGAACATACTGATGTGTGTGTTGCCCTCACCTTGTCACTCCATGCATAGTCATATATCCAACAGGAATACCCGGAATATTACTGAGAGCTGGGAGCAAGTAATACTGAGCAGTCTGGACTACTTTCTTGACAATGCCACCACAAAGATGGCAAAAATCTTCTTTAGCCCTCTGAGTCAACAAAGTCAAACTGTACGGTATTTCATCAAGAGCAATCATGAAGGAGAAACATTTATAAATGCATTTCAATTAAAGTTAACACTTTACCGGTAACTGAAAATGAATGTTAACTCAATATAAAACTCACTGGCACACAAAGAGCCTCACGGACAATTCCCCACTGTCTGATAAGGCAAAATCAATGTTAGCTCATTGGAATATCAAAATTTTCAAGAAAAGAACATTCAGTTTCTTTAAACTTATCTGTCATATTATCCTGTCTCTTACGCTTCTGTCATATTATCCACAAGGTGGCGTATCATGGGGGGGAGATTTCTGTACTCCAGATCTACAAATCGCACAAATGTTGAGTTATATAGTGGGAAAAGTAAAACTGCACAGCTCTAGCAATGGCCTTTGCCTGAATTTGGTGGATTAACCTGCAGCCCACTTTCCCATCCTTGCTGGGCTACGCTCTCCTTTCTCAAGAGACTTCTGCTTTGGCTAAGACACAGCAGGCATGTACAACACATCATTGATTTTTCATCATTGATAAATCCCAAAGAGCTAGTTGTTATCCAATGGTGTAACCTTGGCGACTGTAGTGGCATCACTAAGGCAACCATGGTGACCATTACATCCTGTCATTTTGTAGCTATAGGCCTAACAGTTGTTTCAGAATGATGTCATGACAACAAGCACTTTATGCTGTCTTGACAACTGGTTTGGTCAGTTGTCTTCCTGTAGGTATGGGGACTGACATGACCGATAGATCTATAGCCAAAATAACCAGAGTATTGATTGACAAAAGTACATCATGTTTAAACTAAACAATTGCTGACTTCAGTTAGGCTTTTTCACAGCTGACTAGCATGGTATCATGTTAACAAATAGCCTGGTAGCATTTTAACATACATTATGGCCTATTCTTTTCCTTTTGGCATAACAATTCCAGGGAGCCTCAATTAAAAGACTTGTTTTGTTGTCAACTACAACTTTGTTGCTAAGACTAGGCTACTCCTTACTCTCTCTACTCTTAAGTTCTCACAATATCCACAAATTCATGCTGCCTACCAACTAAATTAAACCTGGCAAATTGTATCACTGTCAGAAATAGGCTAAATGATTACTTTCTTAACTATGTTCATAACTAAAATGAGTTTTTACATGTATGCTATCTGCCTGCTGTGATCTGTCACCCTGAGCTGATAGGATAATGCCACTAATAGCCTTACAAGTATCTTTAGTAGTGATCCCTGTAATGCTGTGATCCCTGTATTTTTCCATAATAGGCCAAGACAGACTAAGGTGAAGTTTGTCAAGGATTAACAAGATTTCTCAAAATACCTAGGCATAAAATATAGCTGTCAATTCAACTTACCTCGTTCCCCCCGACATTGTGAGGCTAAAAAAAAAACTTCTAAAATAATATCTGGTCAAGCGAAAATGTTGCCGTGTGCTAAATCAAGGTCAAGTTTTATGTAAGAACGTTATACTAACACAGGAACTTTGGCAATTAATGACATAATAATTAAGTTCGTCCCACATGCGTCACAATAGACTGGCCAGGCAGCGACAAAGGAACTCTAGCATTTAACCTGATTTTCATTTTAACAATATATAAACCGAAATTGGCTGATTGAAATAAATTACATTTTTTTTTAACTACATTTGGGCATGTAAAAATAGCCTCCACACTGCCTAAATAACCATTGTTCAAATAAATCAATCAGGGAGTCATGGTTGATTAACAGCTACCCTCTCCATGTTGCGTCCGTTTACCACACAAAACCAGGCTTCCCCTGACACAAACTGCCTCCCAACCCTTGGTACAGCACCATGGTTGTGTAAGGTTCCGATAGGTCTGGCGATTCAGTCAGGAGCAGAGTGTTCGGCAGTGTTCCCGAAAGAAGGATCAGAAACTTAGATAGGTAAACTGGTATATTTATTTGAAATGTTCTGTTACTGTTGCTGAAGGCACAAACAGCAAACTCTCTCGCGTTTCACTTCCTGCTCCGTCATTGGTTCCGGAAGTGACGTCCTTGCAGTGGTGGCCCGTACAGGGACTGACGTCACCAACCTGCAGCCTATCGCGAGTGAGCATCCTGTTGCGTGGCTTCTGCGCGAGTTTCAGAACCCACGAGCTATGAGGTTTGAGATTCTTCTTCTCTGCCTACGGCTACTGTGGTAAGTACTGTATCATTCTCTTTTTTTTTTGATATCTCTTTTTTATTGAAAAATCGTACATAGCATTACACATCAATAGTGTAGTAATAGTTAGAGGATTTTCTTTTGTTTTTGTTTTAACTCTGAACATATTCAAACCCACCCTCCTCCCGCCCCTCCCCCCACTTTGACTGGACCAAAACAACAAAATAGCAAATAAATGATACAGATAAAATGTCAGAAATTGTACCAAAAATAGACCTTAGTTTTATGTCTGGTAGGCATAGGTATCAAAACAAACAAACAGACCCCAGCAGTGAGTAGATCACTCAACCTCCCTTCAAAAGTCTTTTTAGTCAACAAAGTTTATCTTTGTATTCTTTTGAGTGTGCTTGAATAAAACTAAACCCATAGATTTATGAATTATTATGATAATGTCTGTGGGAGCTCTTGGAGGCCACGAAAATATGTTAGAAAAGGTTCCCAAACTGATTGAAATTTGTCAGAGCGCCTAATGGCAAATTTGATCTTTTCCAAATGCAAAAATAGCATCACATCTTTCAGCCACTGAGACACAGTTGGTGGTGTACTTGACTTCCAAAGAAGTAAAATTTGCCTACGTGCCAGCAGAGTGACAAATGCTATAATGTTTAGTTGGTTCTTGGTTAAGTTTAATTCCTCATTTGGTACCCCAAAGAATGCTATCATCACACAGGGTTGTAACGTGACTCCAAAGACTTTTGACATTACATCAAATATATCAGACCAAAAACCAGTTAACAGATGGCAGGACCAAAACATGTGAGTCAAATCTGCCACATTAATGTGGCATCTAAGACAGGTACTGTCCATATTTGGGTAGATAGAAGAGATCCTTGCTCTACTCCAATGCAAACGATGGACAACCTTGAACTGAATGAGATTTAGTCTCGCACAGGACGTGCTACTGTTCACTCTTTGTAAAGCGCCAGTCCAAGTGTCTTCTGAGATTTCAGTCCCAAGTTCGTTCTCCCATTGATTTCTGATCTTGTCCAGGGTGACAGTGTCCTTTTTCATAATTATTGCGTAACAGTGTGTGGTAAAGCCTTTCAGAAAAAAGGGAGCCTTTAGGATAAACTCCAGGAGTGATTCACAGGGGAAGTTGGGGAATTGTGAGCTGTGGGTTCTAGCAAATTGACGAGCTTGGAAATAGCGAAACATGTCATTTTGCTGAAGCTTATATTTGGAACAGAAGTCCTCAAAACAAGAAAAGGATCCCTTAATATACAGGTCACTAAAACACTTAATTCCTTTCCTATGCCATACGGCAAATGTGTGGTCAAGTTTGGCTGGTAAAAAGTCATGGTTGTTGCATAGTGGGGTATAGGCCAGAATAGTGTCCCTTAAGCCAACATGTTTTCTGAATTGAGCCCATATTTTTATTGTAGAAATTACCACCGAGTTGGATGTAAACTTGGATACCTTTATTGGGAGGCCGGATGAAACCAGAGCTGGGAGAGATGATGTGCATGACCTGTGCTCCATTGCACACCAGTCTGTTTCTGCAGACTGAGTCCAATATACAACCTTGTGGAAATTTGCTGCCCAATAGTAAACTCTGAAGTTTGGCAGAGCCAGCCCACCTTCCAATTTCGATCGTTGTAAGAACTCCTTCTTAATTCTAGGGATTTGACCTTTCCATATGAATTTAGATATAAGTTTGTCAAGTTTACAGAAAAAAGACTTTGGCAAAAATATAGGGATGCATTGAAATAAGAATAAAAACCTTGGCAAAACATTCATTTTAATGCAGTTGACTCTGCCTGCCATGGTTAGATGTAAAACATCCCATCTTTGTAAGTCTGAGTTCAGTTTAGACATGAGTGGTGCAAAATTTTCATCAAAGAGGTTACTAAATGAAGGTGTTATATTGATACCTAGGGTATTTGAATCCTGATCTAGAAATATGAAATGGTAAAGCGTGGTCAGGAATTTGCATTGCTAGTTTATTTATGGGTAAGCATTCACTTTTTGTTAGATTAAGTTTATATCCAGAGATCTGTCCAAACTTGTGTAAAACTGAAATAATTGTCTCAATAGAATTCAGTGGGTCTGATAGGTAGCGCAATAAATCATCTGCATACAATGACAACTTTGACTCAAATCCCCATCTTCTGATACCTCTTATTGAGGGTGTTGATTTGAGAGCCAGGGCTAGTGGTTCTATGGCCAGTGTGAATAATAGAGGGCTCAATGGACAGCCCTGTCTCGTGCCCCTAGACAGAGGGAAGTTTTTAGAACGAATACGGTTTGTGATTACTGAGGCACAAGGAGAGGAGTAAAGTAATTTAATCCACTGCATGAACGTTTTACCAAAACCAAATTTCTTTAGAGAATAAAAGAGGAAGTCAATTTCTACTCTATCAAATGCTTTTAAAGCATCCAGAGACACCACAATTTCTGGAACATTGTTTGATGAGGGACTGTATAGCACGTTCATGAGACGTCTTATATTTGAAAATAAATGTCTATTTTTTATAAAACCTGTTTGGTCAGGTGATATGATATGTGGCAGTGTTTTTTCCAAACGTGTAGCTAGTAATTTGGAGAGGATTTTTATATCTGTGTTTAAAAGGGATATTGGTCGATAAGACCCACACTTAGATGCGGCCTTGCCTGGCTTTAACAGGAGAGTTATGGAGGCTTCATTAAGAGATTCAGGTAATTTGCCTTTTGACAGAGCATCATCAAACATATCCAGGAGCAGTGGGGCCAGTTGCTTAGAGAATTTTTTATAAAAATCGATTGGGAAGCCATCAGGCCGTGGAGACTTGCCATTTTGCATGGCTGAGATGGCAGAGTTTACCTCCCTCAATTCAATTGGTTCATCAAGGCATTCCTTCTGATTAAATGACAATTTAGGGACTTCAAGATTTTGAAAAAAATTGTGAAAGAGTGTTATGTCTTTTAAGGACTCTGAACTATATAATTCAGAGTAAAAATCTTTGAAAATATTATTAATTTCTAAGGGGTCTGTTGTGGTCCTTCCTGTTCCATCTTCAATTTCTGATATAACCTGCGCTGCTGACTTAGACTTAAGTTGATGTGCCAAAAGGCGACCAGATTTTTCTCCCTGCTCATAATATAACCCCCGTGATCTCATTATAAGCCTTTCCGTTTCAGATGTAGATATTAGGTTATACTGTGACTGTAATGATATTCTTTCCTTATGAAGTGATGGACTTGGTGATGTGGAGTTTGTCTTGTCTAATTCAAAAATGGCTTCAAGCAACTGTTGTTTTTGTTTCTTTCTTTCCCTATTAATATGAGAAGAATATGCTATTATTTCTCCTCTAAGATAGGCTTTCAAGCTATCCCATAAGAGTGATGGAGAAGCACCTGTTCTATTTGTTTCCAGAAATCTATTAATGGCTATTTCCGTTGAAATGCAGAAAGTGTTATCTGATAGTAGAGTAGTATTAAACCGCCAATGAGGTCGACTACTGTAGTTTTGGCGAAAACTTACATTCATTATTATGGGGGCATGGTCTGATTCTACAATGGCTGAGTATTCAACAGTCTCCACTGAATTCAGAAGTCTTCTATCAATAAAAAAATAATCAATCCTAGAATAACTATGATGCACATTTGAATAGAAAGAAAATGTCGTACTCTGGGGATTGAAATGTCGCCATGGATCTACACATGCTGCATGGTTGAAAAATTCTGAGAACATACAAGCCATTTTAGAAAGAGTTTGTGCTTTGGGGTTGGACCTATCTAAGTTGGGATCCATTACACAATTAAAGTCTCCCCCCAAGATCAACAGGTTAGCATTAAGGTCAGGTAACTGAGATATAACCCTTTGCACAAATCCCACATCATCCCAATTGGGAGCATAGATATTTACCATTATGACGGGAGTGTGGTAGAGTGTCCCTGATAGTATAACATATCTGCCTTGTGGGTCTGAAATGAAGCTAGAAGTGATGAACTGAATTTTGTTATGTATTATTATTGCTGTCCCTCTTGCTTTACTGTTAAAACTAGAATGAAATATTTGTCCCACCCAGTGTTTCTTTAGTCGGAGTTGGTCTGAGTTTTTTAAATGTGATTCCTGGATATATGCTATGTCTGTTTTCATATTTTTAATATGAGAGAGTATTCTACCTCTTTTTACAGGGCCATTGAGGCCTTTAACGTTCCAAGATATGAATTTCACAGTTGAGCTGGTGTAATTAGCACTATCATTATTCATATCCATATATTAAACATACCCATAGGAACAATATTGGTCTGTAACCCTTGACACCAAACAACAGTTGTATACATCTTCAGTGGTACCCAGTAACAAAAAACAAAAAGCTGACAAACAGAAAAAATACAAATAGTTTAAAGGTCCAGTCAACCCAATCACCCCTCCAAATAAAACAACCCATCTTAACTCTGCTAGAATAGCAGCACGCAGGACTCGTCCCTCTAATAAACGCTCCCAAACGCACACGTTCATTCAATAACCTCGCTCTCGAGAGCGCTCCTGAATAATGACAGGGAGATAATGGGGAAACGTCCACCTATAACTTTAAATGTTTGTTCACCGTTGAGTGAACAAGTGAATAGTAAGCTTATTTAAGATCAAAGATCACAAACCAAAAAAAAAAAAAAAGGGCAGTATCCTTCGAGCCATGATTTCAGATCACCAGTTTGTTCTGACTGCGGGTGCACCGGTTACATTACCCATTGCAGAGTATACTGCACCGTTACTCCTGCTCCCCCAAATCAGCTGAGGCACCTCGGTTTTCCTCCGTTGGGATGTCTGGGCTATCCCGCAGCTTCTGCGTGAAAAATTCCTCGGCTTCGTCAGGTGTGTCGAACACAGGTGGTTCCTCTCCGTAATGCACACGGAGACGGGCAGGATAGAGCAGGTTAAACTTGATTCCTTTTTTGTAAAGGGCTGCTTTGATGTTCTTGAAAGCAGCGCGCTTCCTCGACAGATGGGCGCTGAGATCGGGGTAAAATCTCACCGTGTGTTCCTCAAATATCATTTCGTTCCCCCGTGCCCAGCTCAAAACTCGTTCGCGGTCCTCATAGTTGTGAAAGGCGGCGATGATGGGTCTAGGAGTGGCCTTGTTGCCCTTTTTCTTAAGCTTTCGCGGGGTGACTCGATGAGCTTGTTCCAATTTCGGCAGAGAAGGGAAGGTGTCCCCCATGTAATCCTTCAAGAGAGTGGAAACAAACGTCACCATATTATCCGCCTTCTTTTCACTACCTTCGGGAACGTTAATGATGCGGACATTGACCCTCCTGGCCCTATTTTCGAGGTCGTCAATGCGATCTGTCAGGGTAGCGTTTAGCTTTTTCAAGTTAGTGATATCTTGCTCGGCCTTGAACAGTGAATCGAAGTTGTCACCTGCCGTAGACTCCACTGCTGCGACCCTCTTATCCAGATCATCCACCATCTCTTGAAAATTCGCTATAGAAGCCTGGATAGCAGCCAGCGATGTATTTATTAAAGCTGCCATGTCCATTTTCAAATGTTCATGTTGCTTTTCCATTTCTGCTGCCAATAGCATAGCAAAGTCCTCAGTATTAGCAGCTGTCGCCATGCTAGCTAGTTTGTTACTCAGTGTTCGGCTGGACTTCCTCTCAGGCTCTTTCTTGGACATGTTAGTGCCCAAAAATAAGCGGTTGTGATAAGTGATAAACTTATTAAACTATTACGTCGCTGTTACGGCGTGTATAGGTGTTATTAAGTAGTTATAATCCAAAATTCAGGAGACCCTCGTTCTCACGTCTTGCTCCTACATGTTTCAAACCGGAAGCCTACTGTATCATTCTCAGTATTCAGTCTGAGGGCAAGCTTACATCCACCGCATTTATACACATTTGTAGAACGGGTCAACATACCCATTGTTAGACCGGAGACAGTAGAAATCCGTTGGGAAAGACTTTAAGGGGAAACATGGATTATCAGGGACATCGCAGTGTAGACGAGGAGCTGATGATATTAGCTAACGAAAGTCTAAAAGACATCCTAACCCGCCTGAACTCGGAAGGCATCACCCCAGATTCCAGTAATACCCATATTTTGGAATGGTTTGCATGCGACGGTTCTAAGTGGCTATCCAAAAATAAGCACAGAGAGGCCTGGGCCGGCATACTCTATTTACTCCGCCGCAATGACCTTGCCCTACTGGCGTCCCGAGAGCGTGAATTAGCCCACATCCGAAGCCTGGAGCATAGCCGTCCCCTAACGCAAACAAATCAAACTTCAAACATCAAAGGCATCAAAAGCCGTAAAGCAACGAGCGCACGGTATGCACTTGTTCTTGGGATGTCTGACTCACTGTTAGAAAGGAACGTTGTATAACCTTCTCGGGTTCTGCAAAGAGACTGAGAAAAAGGCATGTCTCAGATGTAGCTAAATGACAAGAATAACATACCATCAGGAGGAAATTCATTGGATTTCTGGAAAATGTACATTCTATGTAGAGTGTCACATATGCCTCTTTAATAACTTAACATTTTTTAAAGTGAATTCAATGTTACCTCTTTATCTTTACCAAGTTGCCTGCGATCCGTCGTTCTTGGGATGTTGTTTCCAGATGCCTGCAGATAGGTTAATATTTCTTCATTTTGGTCTCTTGCAAGTGACTAAGTGCTGTCTGCTATTGTGCACAGGCCTAACAGCAAGAAAAACAGACATTATGAACCTGTATTCTTCACGTTGCAATGTAAAAATTTACTACTTACAGTAGTCACCCTAACATCCTTGTACTGTCATATTAGCTGACTGTTAACGTTCCAGGTTAGCTTGCGCCATATAGTAAAATAAAGAGCTACGCTCAGAGATGTTTGGCTATGGTTATGACATCTAGTTCATGCCACAACATTTTACAACAAAGCACATTTACTCAGAAATACTAGATATAGCCCACCTTAAATGCAAATAATTAGGTGAATTTCGTCTTCAGGACCGCTAACGCTGAGTAATGCAATTTAACCATAGATAGAAGAATTTAACCAATTTAACCGATCAGAGTCAACTTCCGGCTTTGCAGGGAGGGAACGTAAAAACCAGCGACACTAGTGGAAGCGTACCTACACGTTAAAGGTCAACTTCTATCGTTATTTCATTCATATTGCTGTGTCGCCACTATGGTTGAATGCATTGCGGGAAAGGAAAGGAAACGCCCAGCTGAGTGTCCCGCAGCGATATGTTTATAGAAAGTCCGTAAAATTTGTGGATTCAATAAAATGTCTTCGGAGATACAACCATACGTTTACGACCCTGAATCAGACGAGGATGAAGATGAAGGCGAACAACCAATTCCAATTCGTTTGTCGAAGAGCGTATCCGAATGGTAGGCTAAAGCATCATAGCACAGAAGCTATATATGTATAATTTTTCACCACGAAAACTTTAGATTGAAGAATTTCACTTACCGCTTGTGGAGTGGTGGTTGATCTTATTGACGGAAAGGATCCAGGCTTTATGAACAACTTCGTCGCAAAACCACTGTTGTAGGCTCCCAAATTAGCGAAGTCACTGTCTTTAAAATGCTTGGCACACACAACTAACAAACTGGGATATGACGCTGGTTGTGGCCCAAAGATTAATTCCAGCCATTTCTTCCTCACATCTTCATTCTTGGGCAGGTGGTACATAGGAACCGTTTTGCTGCCGCAAACAAAACAGCAGCGTGCTTGTTCTGCCATGATGTAAATTCGCTGTCTTTCGCTCACCTAGCTTCTGTCCACTGTTCTTCCTCTGGGATGAGCCTGTGGGCGTAATATACATGGCTCTGGGCGAGGCTTACGACCTAGTGATGTAAATAGGTTTGGCCTGCTCTGGTCTGCTCGTATGTCTGTATTTCTATGATAGGTTGACCCTTCAATGACCAGTGAACCCATGAGGGTTGAATTTCACGTCTTGGAGTGCATATACTGCTTGTTGTGACCCACCACATTGTAAATAGAGCTACTCAAAGTGGTTTTTAGCGGAAAGAGGCCTTTGAACAAATCCCATAGACTGACATAGACCACAATACTAAAAAAGTCATTTGAAGACATGCGATCGAACTTATCCATCAAACAAACGGACTACAAATGTCCTGACGTCACACTCACTTTCCCTCTCGAGCACTCATACATAGGTCAGTGTAGTTCTTTACAACCTATACAGTCTATGTCTACAACTTTGCTAAAAGAAAATTTGTAACAAGTCAAATTTAGGAGGAAATGAAGTATGATAACAAGAATCAATACATTTATCAGAGATGAATATTATACAAAAGCCACTGCCTTAACTTCATAGTGAAAACCGAAGTGTCATTTATGCCACATTGTGTCCCAATGAAATCAATTGACTTCGCTAAAGCAGTAGAAACGTTGTCAGTGGCATTTTCCAAATTTGGGCTGTTTTATTTCCCCCATACTAATTTGGTGAAAGTGGACAGCACGGACATAATAACATGCGAACACAGGAGGGGAGAAGATCAGTTTACTTCTCGACCGTTCTTATTTACAACCTATGCTCTCCAACTTTATAGTGAGGATGGCTAAGTTGAAGTGTGTTTTCCTAGTCGCAGCAGGCATGGAGAAGCAAAGACACTGGTGGCAAAAATACTCTTTCTTGGAAGTAAGTTCACTATAGCCAATTCTCTTCAAAAACAATGTTTAACTTGAAGTTCTTATTTTTTACTTCCAAGGTTCTAATTAAAATTTTAGTTAGCATAATGGTGTTATATGCTAATGTGCTTAATTGAGTATAAAAGCACCAGGTTATTATTATTGTTATTGTTATTGTTATTATTATTATTATTATTGTTGTTGTTATTAATAATAATAATAATAATAATAATAATAAACCAAGTTAATTGCTTAGACCAATGTAAAGAGATGTGCTACCTCCCTGTACCATTTCTCTAAGGGGGCCTCGGTGTAGGTTCAGATTAACCACTCTTTAGCCAGTCTGTAGTGGCTTCCTGTGTGTGCATTGACTGTTTGTTTACATTTTTGGTCATTGTTGTACACCAAAAGTAATCCTTACATTGTCTAGTTTTAAAAATATGTACCCTATTTAACCAGCATTGTACAAATGAGGGTGGGAATCATAAATGTTACAAAATTCAATTCTTTCAATCTGTAGTTCAGACATCCACAATGACATTCTTCCTGACCACAATTTTTGTCATTCAGTACGTAGTAGAGTATGGAGATGTTGGGTGCCTAATTCAGCGGAACAGTGATGAAGATAGCCCCACTGAATTGGCCAGTTTATTGCTGTAGTTGGACTGTCATAGTGTATTTAGCTGATGAGGACCTGAGTGAGTCTTGTACTGTAAAGAAAGGGTTTCATGTTCAACAGTCACTAGCCGATTGTGCATTGTAGTAGGCTAATAGTAAAATTAACTGATTGCTGTGTATTCTGCAACAAGAAATTCTTTTTGTTTAACATTTTGTTAAAAATGTTACTTTAATTTATAGGACCCCAGCTTTAGGCAACAGGAAATGGAGAGTGGGTCAGTGAATCAAGCACTAGAAAACATAGACAAGTACCAGGATGTTATGGATGCACTGAAAGGTATCTATAATGAAAAAAAATAACGTTTTATATGTTTGTGTTTTTAAAATTTAGATTACATGATTTGTGTATTTGGTAATTGGAAAATGTTAAGTAACTATGGCTGATGACTTTTTTTTACTTTAATGCAGAAATACCCACCCTTGTCCAGTGTGTAAAGGAACTAATGATCACTATAAAGCGATTGTTATCTTCTTTTGACAGTGATATAAGTTCAGCGTCATCCAGTCCTGCTTCAGAAATGTATGTGGGGCTGTGCTTTCCTTTCCATAAGAATGACTTACCTTTGCTATAGGCCATATCTTATGCCATGAAGTGAGCATGCGATTTCCAAACAAGATGATATTAAATGATGCTTTCTTGGCAAATATCTGCTACCTGGGCACAGTGATACAAATTACTGATGTGGATTTGCAGGTGCTGCATGAAGTCATTACGCTCAGATATTAGTTCTTCACCAAGACAATGTATTTCTGAGCATCTTCTGCTTTGGAAATTGCTGTTTGGTTTTATATTGTTACTTCTTTGTGTTGTAAATATCACGTCAAAATACAAAAAATATGAAGCTGATAGAAAGTCTATTGTGACTTTGGATCAAAACATTACTTTAACTTTTGGTTAAACTCTACTTTGCATAGTAATCTGAGTATTTAATTTTCTGATGACAGATGTCCTTGGGCAAGTTAGCAGTTGTGGTGAACCGAAGATGTTTTCATAGATTGAACCGATCAAGGATGCCCCTATTTGCCCAGGATTTAGCTGTTCTACTCTTTGCCTATGCTTATGTCTACTTTAGTGGCATAAATTACAGTGGTTTGTTTTTTCCTACAGGAACAGTAGCTTCTGAATTCACAGGAATTTTCTGTTGTGTTTTTACACACACACACACACACCAATGTTTAAATGTTTTATAATCTCATCATTTTTTAGGCTGTAAGTTTACATCAAGAAATTACACATTACACATGGCTCTTGGTTGTTTGACATTGTTTGATTTTGTCAATGAAAGCCAGAAAAATCTTGAATATATTTAAATATATTTTATGTTATTTTTGTTTCTTTTTTTATTTCCTGAAACTAATGAGCCTTGTCTACTTTTTACTTTTGTAATTTACAGTTTTTTGGTCAGTAAAGGCACAGTAAAAGTGTGTAAGATTGTGATTGTGCTTGTTAAACATTGTTTAAAAAATGCACTAAAGTAAGAGTTTAAGAACGTTTTAACAACTCCAGAAACAACTCTTCTGTGCACTGTTAAATGTACTTAAATGTACTGTTTTGATACACTTAATTTGCCATTAAGTGCTAATAAAACATGTTAAAATAAAACAAAGGGTGTATTTTAGCAATGTTTTGAGACACTATTAAAATCATTTAAATATATTGAAGTTGTGCTAATATGCCCTTTTCCATCATATTACATGTGTTAAAGTTAAATATGATTTAAGCACAATAAAGATCATTTTAGTTGTTCCATTTTAGCACAAATAGTGTATTTAGTTTTTAAATTAAGTTGTGTTTAAGCATGTCCTAAAGTGCACTTAATACAATAATAGCTGTTCCAAAATAACACCTTTAAGTATCAACTTCTATAGCATGCTAAAAGTTCAATAAGTGCATGGCAAAAAAATACAACTTAAGTATATTTCTTGTGGAAGAGCTGTATTATTAGGCGGTGTTCACTTGACGTGTGTCTGTTGTTGTTTCTTTGCAGACCTTTTAAAAACCTTGCGCCCTCCTCAAAATTGGCCATTCTGGCCGGTGTTGCTGATGAGAGGGGTCACGTCGCTAATACGCAAAGGGCGCTGTGCGTCACACTGCAGAAATTCCTTCGTCACTGAGCTGGAGGAAACTCTGGTGATGAGAGTGATAACCACAACCTTATCATACAACCACGGAGCAGCCAGCGACGGACTGGTAATCTGTGAGTTCTGGAAAAGTCCAGAATGGCGCTGTAACGATAATTTGTCAATCAAACATAGGCCTACATTCTGTCAAAAAGCCAACAAAGAAGACACGAGTGTTTTCCTCTCTACCGCTCTGGAAATGGCGAGCAGAAAACGCAAAGAAAAAGGTGGATGGCAGAAATTAAAAGAAAAAAAAAACAAAGTTGTTGGAGAATGAAGCTTCAAAATGTAGAAAGTTTTGACTGGTGGGGCTAGTGCCGCCAGCAGCAGCAGTGACGTTGATGTGGATGATGATGCGGATCATGATGTGGAGGGAGAGACAGCAAGGGGATCTTCACCGCACAAACATGGCTACTTGCCGGAGGAGGAAGAAGAGTAGGTACTGGTAAGTGACGTTATGTCAAGGGGGCACAATCAGACACATAAGTTGAAACACCCATGGGGCGAAAAAAACCCGGAAAGGGCCCAGTAGCCTTTAGCATTCCATAGACTTCCATTCATTTTAGCGTCACTTTGACATGAAATAACGGAAGATGGCTAAGCTGAGCTAAACACCAGCCTTGTATGTACATGTTAACTACCTAGCTCCCTCGACATGCTAACTTGTAAGATTGCCTGGAACAAAAGTTAGTAGAGAAAGAATCAAGTCCAGAAGTACAGTATTAGTCCTCCACTTAAGTTAACGTGATTGTACTTATGATGATGGTAAAAATATATTTATTAAGAAAATTATCGTATGTCGTTTGATTTGTGAACGAGCATCTACTAGTCAGTTTATTGTATTCGGGTTCGTTGGCTAACGTCACCAGGCTGGGTCTCAAGGCAGTATCCTGGTGACCAATTTGAAAAATCGAAAATCTGGCTTCATATTGTAGGTAATCAACCAAAGTAGCCTATTATCATTCAACTAACTTCATCTTACTTTCTTCTTTCAAATTAAGGTTGAAGATAGTGGAGGCACAGAAGGCAGGGAAAGTCCAGGAAAGTGCCAGAGTGAGGAATCAATGACACAATATTTCAGCCGCCCCACTTCAGACAGTTACAGCCCTAAGAAATTTTTCAGTTACCACCCCCAACAAAAGCCCAAAAACCTTTCCCTGCAAAGATTGTTCAGCTATAGGGATGGTACTAACCGTAAATGGCTTACATACTGTGAGGAGAATCACACCCTGTATTGTACAGTGTGTTTAGCATTTGCCAGGCCAGATGAAACCAGTCCATTCATAAGTGGAATGAAAGACTGGAAGCACATCACTCAAAGGGTAGAGGAGCATGAAAGGAGCAATATGCACAGGATGTGTTCTGAAGCTTATTTCTTAAGAGCATCTAAAGCTGACATTGCTAGTGTACTACATGGTTCCCAAGTATTGGCTCACAGAGATCAAGTACGGAAGAGAAGACGGGTGTTGGAGCGTGTTGTTGACATAGTTAAGGTAATTGGCAAGAGAGGACTTAGCTACAGGGAAACACAGTTTGAGGCAGCTTATACCCTGCATGACATGAGCATTGATCATGGAACCTTTTTAGAACTCGTCATTCTTCTTGGCAAATATGATGTATAAGGAACATCTTTCAGAGTGCATAGAAAAGAGTAAGAAGATGCATGAGACACACTCCAGAGGTCGAGGTTCAAAAACAGCACCTGATTCAGGAAGTAATTGCAAAAGAGGTCACTGAAGCTGGAATGTTCTCTGTGCAGATTGATACAACACAAGATATTACATCCCAAGAACAGTGTTCTATAGTTCTGAGGTATGTCAAAGACACAGTGCAGGAAAGGCTTTTAGCAGTGGTGAAATGTGAAGCAACCACTGGCCACTACTTTGTTCAGATGCTTGCAGAAGTGATGGAGAAATGTAATGTGGATATTAGTAATTGCTACTGAGGGTGCATCAAACATGCAAGGCCAGTACAGAGGCTTTGCTACACTTTTGTCTTCGAAAGCACCAAATCAAGTGCATGTGTGGTGTTACGCACATGTGCTAAATTTGGTTCTGGCTGACACAACTGAAGTGTCCATTACTAGTGGATCCCTCTTCTCCTTAATTAATGATATCGCCAACTTCTTTTGTGAGTCATATCAAAGGATGAATGTGTGGGAGCAAGCAAGCCAAGATAGTCGACACAGGCGCCTCTCCATTATTGGAGAGACACGTTGGTGGGCTAAGGATGTTGCCTTGAAGAAGATTTTTGGATCCTTTGGGAAGCCGGAACAGTGTGTCTACATTGATGTCCTCAGGGCACTGGAAATCATTGAAGCCAAGGAAAACTTGAAAACATCAGTGCGTGTCAAAGCAAGAGGGTACTTGGAATCTTTGATGAGGTATGAGACTGTTCTGACAGCTCAGCTTTTCCTTCGAATTTTTGAAGTTACCACACCTCTCTCCAAATACTTGCAGACACATGGTCTGGACATCTTGTCCGCTCACCGAATGGTTTTGGCCACTGAAGAATCACTGAGGAACATGGCAAGAGATTTTCGGTGAAGTAAGCTGCCGATGACTTTGTTTAGTTTGCAAAAGAAAAACTAACTGAAGAAGTGGAGTGGAAGTGGAGGCAATGCTTCCAGAGAAAAGAGCAAGAAAGAAGAAGAATATGCCTGGTGAAATGGCAAGTGGTGCGACTTTCACAAATGCTAGTAGTGCCTATGAAGCAAAGGTCCATAATCAGATCATGGACACTGTAACAGAGAACATCCACAGGCGCTTTTTAACCCATGGTGCTCTCTATGCAGACTTGGCTCTTCTTGACCCAAGAAACTTCCCTGAAGTTTTTTCCCTGAAGTTTCTTTATCAGCTTTGCCCGATAACGCACTTAAGGAGCTGAGCAAATGCCTGCTAAAGTTTGACAACAGGGCAACTACTGCTGCTTTACAAAGTGAGCTGAAGAACCTGGCTGCTCAGTGGCCACGCCTTAAACAGTCTGTTCTTGAGGAGTACACATTGAGGAGAGTAGAGGATGACCCAGACGAAGTGGATGAGGTGGACATTGTGAACAGCATCTGCAAATCCTGTAAAGAGTGCCCCAAATGTTGCTATCAGATTCTTTCAAAATACAACCTTTTAACAGATGCCTATCATCTGCTGGTTCCATGCCATTGGTCCGACATCCCATTGGTCCGACATTTAGGTATAGTTCTTACAAAAAAGAGACCCATTTGTCCGACATCCCATTGTAAAGTTCTTGCATAAATTATTAAACCCCCCCCCCCCCCGCGCGCGCGGCCCCGGTCGGTGGGCGGGCCTATTTGGGAAAAAAGTCCATCCAAGTCCATTTGGTCCCAGTCCATCCCTGCTAGGATGTGGTCGCTGTTGTCGGCCATGTAAGATTCTGGATTCAAGGATGACTACTCTGAATCAGCGCAACAGAGGAATGTTTGTTATCACAATAAAGGGTGCCTCCTCAGAGGAGCTCCCCCGATGCATGCTGTTGTGTTTAGGTAGGTGTGACCGACCTACTGTGTTCTTATCTATGCCAACAGCTGGGGCTAAACAGGTTACCCGGTAGTGTGGGACAATGGGCTCCCTGCAGCCCCTGCCCCCAAGATAACACTTCATTGTATGTTCAAGACATTCA
The DNA here is from genome assembly GCA_030347295.1 of Setipinna tenuifilis. Classification (NCBI taxonomy): domain Eukaryota; kingdom Metazoa; phylum Chordata; class Actinopteri; order Clupeiformes; family Engraulidae; genus Setipinna; species Setipinna tenuifilis. The sequence continues at coordinate 5,875,628 of CM059275.1, read as the reverse complement.
ACACCAGTTGACCAACTGGCATCAAGTTGGGTATTTAAGGGAAAGTTAGGGAAAACCTCTTTGAGTTGTCTTTCTGCTATGACGCTCCCACACGCTGTGTGTATCTCTCTCTCTCTCCCTCTCTCTCTCTTTCTCTCTGATTTACTTTATATCTCTGGTTTATTTGGTCATTACAGTGAATCTGTGTTAATTGTAACTGTTAACTTGCCTCTGGTTAATAAACTGTTCATTCATTTACCATTCATATACATCTCCTCGTGTGCCATGCCATTACTGTGCTATTAGCTCTTATGCTGTATAGTGATATTGGAGGTAATCTTATTATTTTATGGAGTCAGATAAATATTGTGTTACTCTAATGTTCGATATTCTAATGCATATGTCCATGATTATTCTATCCTGTAAGTCCAGAACATGCGAAAACCTTCGTCCACGCTCAGTTCCGTCGTTGGTCTGAGAAAGTGGATCCTTACAGCCAGTTCGAGGAAGACCATGGCCAGAGCCTCCACTTCCTCAATACCTGGCAGATGCAGGTGACGGTGGGTCATGGACACGTCTTGCAGGGCAGGACTGTCCTCCTCTTCTGCCTTTTTTGCCTGAGTGAGGACAACGTGCTGCTCTCCGACACGGTCTATCGGGTCCTCTTCTGCATCGGAAGACATGCCAACACCCTTGTCCACAGTCTCGTCATCATCCTGCTCCTCCTCCTTCTCCTCCTCCTCCTCCTCACGCGACTGCTCTTCCTCAACTGCAAATATATAATTATACTCATCATAAACATGTCTATACAGCAGCTTTTTTTTGCACCAGGTTTGTTTGCTTTAACTACTGTACCTTTCTACACATAGTAGTCCCTGGCAGTGAAGCTGGTGGACTGGCACATGGCGTACTCCACACCAAGGAGCTCCCCCTCATCGGGGTGCTCGTAAGCTTCGGGGACTGGCATCGGTGCAGCGAAGTTGGGCTCCAGGACATGCTCCTTGCCAAAAAGGAACTCGGCCTGCTGGTTGACGCGCTGTATCTGCGCTGCGCTGTAAGGGGATGGCGTTGAACAGGTGGGCGTGCAACCCCTCAAGAGAGTTGCTGCCTCGCTGGCACCTGTACGTGTTCAGCCGAATGCCGTTCATCTCCACCACCTTCACAGAGACGTACAACTGTACCCCAGGGGGATCCTGTAACACACAAAAAATGACACCAGAATAAATAAGGACCTGCCATATGTTAAGTGTTGCCACACAAGTCTGAATGGTTTTGACAAATGACGACTGCAAATACATTAACCCACCTGCATGCAACTCAGGTGCTTGCTGGCAACTGCCCGCTGCGCGTCGACTGCCTCGGGTGACTTGAACAGGTGGATCCCATTGATGTCAAAGCCAGCTGGTCCCCGGAACACGGCGAGGATGGACGCAACACATATGTTATGCGTCATGTCATTACATTCACACACATTTTATTTTATTTATATTTACACACATTTATTTTCAAAACTACATCTGGCCAATACCTTAGTCCGGCTATTGAACTCACCGACAGTAGTTGTTGTCCGCGTAGATCACCTTCGGAGCAGGAACGTTGGCATGGCGAAAGCGGGCCACAAGACCCCTGGCCATGCGTGTGTAGCACCCCTCCAAGTCTGACGCAACCACCACTGTGGTCAGGAACTGCCCCCACTCATTCAGGACGCTGGTCACGTACTGCATGGTGCCCTGGCCGTCTCCGTAGATCTTCTTGAGAATCTATAAAAGAAAAGCAGATCGGAGTGGAACAGACGGATTGTTGATATACAAGTACTTTGTGCTGTACATACCTTCCTCGTGCCATCGATGCACAAGATCTCCCTAGTGGTGCTGAGGATCTGGTACACGGGCATCTTCTCCATTTTCAGGATCAGGTGCGCGCGCCTCAGGAGCCGAGCAGATGGAAGAGCAGTAGGGGCAATGGGAGGGGTGTAGGTGCCAGCCGGTCTGGCAAAGGACAGGATGCCCCGCTGAGAGGATGAGGACCCACCGTGGACGTGTGAGCATCATAGAGGAGGCTCTGGTACAGGTCCTGACGCTCCACGTACCACTCGTCGTGGGCCTGCTGCAGCAGCCGTTGCACCTTCGCCATGGACACGGCGTTGAGTCGGTCACTCATCAGAATGACCACACTCCTGTCCACGGCTCGCTTGCCACAGAAAACAGCAGGAAACATCTTTCTGACGGCCGGACAAGGTTCATAAGAATCTGTGGGCTGTACGCTAACCACAAGTACTGCTGCTGCTGCTGGGCGCCGTCTTCCTCCTCCTCCTCCTCGTCTCTGTCGTCAACATGTGCCTGGCTCAGGCCCTTGCGGCAGTACTTGCACATTAACCCCTCGGTCAGGAGGGTGTAATGTCAATTCATACCGCAAACTTGCCGTACCCTCTCTTCTCCAAGAAGTAGTCAGCCAGTGCGGGGCAGTTGGAGTTGGGGCAGCGGACCAACATCTTCATCACGCCGACCGGGCGCCAAAAGAAGGCAGGGGTGGTAAAGAAGGAGAGCATGTTGGGCACATCTCCCTTGACAGCCATAGGTGGAGAGGGCGGGTGGAACTCCATCTGCTCCTTCAACAGCTTCCTCTCGGCCATCTCACCCCTGGCGTTCTTGTACTTGGACACCCTCTGGAACAGCCCGTGGTTGTCGTTTGTTTTCAACCACTTGATATTGGCGGGGGCCATACCAAAGGCTTGGGCGGACTCGGGCGGCTGCTCCCAAAATTTCTGCCAGCCTTCCAGCACGACGGCAACAGGTTCTGAGGGGTCTCGGAGGGATGAAGGCCCAGGCCTGTCGACCTGGCACACAGAGCTGGCGAGGTCTCCCCAGGTGGTCAGGTGTGTGTTGACCGATGGCTCGGATTCATCCAGAACACTCTCTGAAAAGGACAACACTACAGAAATGGATCAACTGCATTACTAGACACATACTAATGAATTTCGCATGGCAAAAACACAAGTCCTCGCAGCTCACAACACTACTATACCTGCAGCAGCCAACAACTCTGCATCACTGGCGTAGTTGGGGTCCTGCTGAGAGAGGTCTGGGTCGGTCGCAGGAGCCCGGTCTCTCTTTGCTTGCGCTTTCTGCAGAAAACAAAATAATAGTTTTACTAATTCTGGTTATTGTTTAACATATAAAAAAAAATCCTACAATCTTGCCCTAATCTTACCTTCAACCTCGCGTCAAGGTGGCACGAGACAGGAGCGAACTGCCTGGTATACTCCAGCAGCTCGGAGGGCTCACCACACTGGCAGTATTCAAACAGCAGCCACACCAGCCAGCCGACATCATTCTCCAGGAGCCATCTGAAGGTCTGCCCAGCGTACTGGCCGAATGTGATGACCAGCTCACCTTTCCACTGGTCACCCCCGGTTCTCTTGGCTGCCGCTTCCGCTGTCTTGGGATCCAGCCATGTAGGCTCAATAACAGGGCTGGGTGCGCCCGCCACATTCCTTGCTTCAACAGTAGCCTTCAGAGTGCCCTCTCCAACTCGGTACAGGGTGATGTTCGGGTACTGGTGTTGCTGCGTGTTGCTGTCCAGCGATGCTTTGGTGGCCAAGACCTTCCAAAGACATCACAGGTAAAGACCTCCCTGGCGACAGCATGGATTTTCAGATGCCTCGTCAGGTTGGACTTTTCTGTGAAGGTCTTGTCACAGACGTCACATCTATGCCTGGCTTTGTCCATCTTACATCTGGTACAGGAAAACATGAATAAATTAATAAAACTACAAACAGGCCATTTTAATCGACAATACACATCGCCAGCTATACAGTTTAATTTCGACCACTGACTACCTCGGGTGAGGGGGGGGCTGCTGAACAATGACTGAAAACTTTGTCTATAGCCCCCAGCTCAAACAAACTTCAATGACCTACAGATTATTACTAAGAAAACTAACTTATAACAACACATTTGGCCTCTTGGACACTTTCAGCTTATAGTAAACACTGTTGTTATTACGGTGGGCGGCACTGCACCTCAGTTGAAGGCGATGCCGGTGGAAGCTAGCTCGAACCGTGACTGAAAACTTTGTCTATAGCCCCCAGCTCAAACAAACTGCAATGAACTGTAGTAAAAAAAATCAAAGATACCCCCAACCAGATCTCCCGGATCTCCCGCCACACGAAACAAAGGCGTCACACCTGTATATAAGGAGGGCGGTGTGCCCCGTATAATTGAGTTTGTATGGTGACAGCCTTAGGTGCACACTGTATTGAGCTCCCGGATCCGTTACAATAAAACTCGAAGGTTTTGTCATTTACCACTACTTGGCTTGGTTTTGTCTCTACTTTGTTGATAACGAATTTTTGGACGACATTTGGCGCTGTGAGCAGGGTTTTCAAACTCTGAGACGCAGTTGGGACCGGACGACGAAGAGGAGGCTTCCCACGCCGCGAACTGGGGAGAGTTTTGCCTTAAAAACTTGGGAGAAGGCCGTAGGAGCTATAAAAAACAGCGCCGTGGCACCCTCCTTCCCGACGTCGTTCGAGTGCCTCTGCGGATCAGATAACGAAAACCCGAGCTGTGTTGGGGAGCATCCAGCCGAGTGTGGTAAGGACACTGAATTTACACATTTAAAGCTGTGTCTATAATTCAGAAAAAAGTCCTATTCTTTGCCTGCCCTTAGACGGGCAGAGGATTATTAAGGTGTCGGGGACACCGCCCCACTACAAAAATTATTGGACGCTGATAAATTATTTATTTGGTTATACTAGAGTGGGAATAAAGTCTACTCGAGGAGCAGCGGGCCCTAAGTCTATTCAGGGAATAGCTGCCGGCACCTTGCCACGAGGGCAAGAAGCTCGTTCGGGGAACGAGAAGGCTCGAGGAGTCTGTACCTTGCGGGGCAAGAAGCTCGTGCTGGAAACGAGAAGGTTCTGGGAACTTTGTGTGTGTATTTGTCATAGAACGAACAGATCTGGTGCATGCAGTGTTTATAATCGTTAGTACTGATTATTATCATCATATGGGTGTCCCTGATGACTCCCACTAGTCTGCCGACGGGCATTGAATGGTAGTGAGCGTACGAGCTAGTGTGTCTTCGGCGCGTTAAGCGAGTGAAGCATAAAAGCTTGTGTGTGTGCGAGCCTAGGTTGTGCGTGTGTGCACAATTTCAGGAGGGAGAGCGCTGTTTTCGGAAAGAAGAGGGAGACGAACTGTAGGATTCAGAGACAGATTGGCGAGAGAAAATCTAAAAACTAACCTCTAAGACAGTGCTAGGTGGTAGAAGTGCAACTTTACGGAGACACGACGCAGAGTGTCATTCGACTGAACAAGTTGAACCTAGGAGATTCTGCAGAGATCAACGAGTCCCGCGACGCTGTGGGGAGCTAGGCTACATCGCTGTTGAGGGCTTCTGGACATCTACAACACCGTGCGATTGTGCAACAACGAGGTAAATGTGCCTTTTTTCTTTGTTTGGCTCATAAGAGTGAAGCGGCTGTTAAGTTTGTGGCCTCACCGATCCCAAGCTCCGAACAGGCCTGCAACTCATAGACATTCATTGAATCAAGTTTGCGCTGAACGGTGAACTGTTTGAAAAGTGAACTGTGGACTGTACGTTACGGGTATTGAATTTGGACGTGTATTGTTGTAAATATTTATGCTGTTGAAGGTTTACTTTATATGTTGAGGAAAGTAGGGATTTACCCTTACTGGGATAAAGTTATATGTGTGTGCTGGGTATCACAGTTCAGTTAGAAGCATTAGACAACAGACGGGATATAAAGGAACAACGCAGGGCACTTTCATGCAACCATTCTTTATTATTATGATTATTATTTTCCGTTAACAATTTTGCCCAGTAAAATACTAATTTTGGGTTAACCTAATTCATTGTGAATGTGTATGTTTGTTTAGGAGCATTCATTTACAGACAGTATATGACAAAACCCAATGACTATAAATTGTTTTGTATAATATCACATTAATCTTAAAAGACTCAGGGCACCCTTTATAAGTTTGTACTTACAACATACTTGTAGCATACTTATCATAGTGTTAAAGGGGTGCTACATGTTGTCTCTTTGTGTGAAACCCCAGAAAAACCTAAAGGAGAAAACTTCCGCTTTCACAAGACCATATTTACCACTTTCATTTGTTCACAGGATTCCCAGATTAGATTTGGAAAGCTGTATGGATTTGTAACATGACATTTAACTTTAACGTTTTTTCCATTCCTTTGTTTAGGTTTATGAAGCTAAGCCTATCAGGCGAGAATATGATTTTATGCAGAACCTGACCTTAACAAGAATTTGATTTTGATTACAGATTTCAAATTGTGTTCGGATTGCATCAGATTTCGTTTGTGTCACTGCTAAATCTGTTTTCTGATGAATCATCCTTGAGTATATTTGTGCAAAATGTTTGCCTTTCCATAACCTCTTTGTGTTCTTTCAGAACAGATGAGCTTGTTTTCCCTCTGAAGCAGAGACTTGAAAGTCCTGCTAAACCTGTTTTTATGCTAATCGATTGCCATTTGGTCACCTACAGAATGTGTTGGTGTGAGTAATTTGATGTCTGAAACGTCTCGGGAGAGAGCATAAAAGCACATACATTTTAATGCCTTTAAGTTATACTATTCTGCCCCCTACTCGTGTGTGCGTTAGCGCGAGGTTACAAGCTCGGCAGATAGCGAACAGGCTCCCAAGAAAAGTCGGATGCAGGAATCATCTTCAAACTTTTACTTAAGATTTACTGTAAAACTGCAAGCAAACATACAAAATATACTTCAGTTACATTTGTTTCGAAAGGATATTTGCGTGACATAAATCACAGAAACGAGTATAAAATGCAGTGTTAGCTTAAGGCTAACGTCTATGGGAAATCCCATTATATGCTTACGGTTAGCATCTCACAACTAACTAAAGAAATGAAAACGTATTTCGGTTTTTAACTAAGGTTTATAACAGGACTGAGTTATCGTCTACTTAACTTCTACAGCAACAAACATACGTTTACTTACAGGCAAATGTATTTTGGCCATAACGTAGAGAGCAAATTAAAATGTGTGCTGATTGCTTCTTCACGCACATGAACCGTCTACGGCAAGTCTAAAAGTACAAAATATACTTTAACACATATGAACACTAGAGGTCTCCCTTACCCATATACGGCTCTGATACTAACAGAACATCACATATACTGTTCATTTTGCCTCATATACTCAATACAGTGATTCATTTATTTATTTTGTTTGCAGTTATTCCATCGTTTGTTTGTTTTAATCCACTGATGAGACTTATTGGTTGTCCTGTCTTTAGCATTGTCATCTCTATGTTTATAAGGTCACATTGATATAAGAAACTAGAAGAGGTTATGTCAATCTGTAGTATATATTATGTTTACAATGCAAGCCCAGGACACTTAAATGCAGGGCTCTCAAGTTTTGAAGTGTGGTGGGAGTGAGATTTTTTTTTTTTAAAGGGGGTGGGGGGGGGGGGGGGGTGGCAGCGTACCCATCGAACCATCGAACCCAAGTGTGTTCAACACAGCTACTTAAAAAAAGAACAAATTTGATTCGATCAAATTTCAGTGTTTATTTATTCTATGACAAACAATAATAACAATAATAAGACAATACCACTCATTAGTACTAATAGTTATGAATGCAGTAGTGTTGTCACAATACCAACATGTATTTTGATGCCTTTCGGTACTTTTTGATACTTTTTCAAATAAAGGTGTTTTTTTTTTCAAATAAATAAGGTGATACATTTGTCATACAAGCTAAGGCCTGATTTACATTGAGATACATAACCTAAACAATATTTTCATCACATACAGCCTGTCTTAACTAGGACCAGTGTCTTTAAATGGTATGTTACCAGTATTTCTAACATATTAAATGGCTAAATGTGTATGTAAAAGTTTGTTACTTATAAAGATCATGCATGTATTGTAACAACCTCCCTTTGAATATGTCACTTTATTAGAGTTTTTTGTATGTTCTGTCTAAATACTTTCCAGACGAAGCCCTCTCTGTCTTCCCTTATTATTAGGTGTAATACCTAGTGTGGCCATTTTGCCGTATGGCGCTAATTCATTAATTGGCTTCTCCTTTTTTGTTTATATCCGAACGTGGATGCTACATGCTAGTAACATGGCAGAGTCAAGTATCAAGTTGAATGTCTCTGGAGAGCTTTATCGTGCGCGTGTTGTTTTCTCTCACCAGCTGACACTACCGTCGCCTTTTTGTGCTGAATGCATTATGTGCAATAGATCAACAAACTCATACGGATAATTCTGCTGTCTAATTTTTGAAACGGATTACGCTGGAGAAAGTTTGCTGCTCGCTGCTTAAATCTCGGACTGGATTAAGGATCTTGAAGGCTCCCTGACTGACACTGAATATTTTTAATGACTATTAGCTCGTCTTTGAACCTTTGCCTGCTAGGGTGTTGGGATTTGGTGGTGTATTGCAAGACTATTATGAACTGAAACAAACTTTTGGGATGTACAATATATTGCAAAACGTGAAATGTGGTGGTCGCTGCGTGTTTTTTTTCTGTTTGGTAAGAACTCTATCATGTGTTGCACTTAAAACTATTGCACTATTACTTTTGAAAAGGGTACATGTCATGAGTAAATTACCTGTCGTTCCCTGAACTCAGTGTGGAGGTGGAGGTGTTTCCGCCTTTAGCCATGCATGTTTTAAAACACCGTTTATACAATGGTGCATGGATCAGCATCAATTCCCTCGTCTTGCTCATTTGTTTTTAAGCCGAAGTACTGCCATGTGGCACTTATCGCCCGTGGTTTGTCCACAAGTTGCAGCGTGGTGGAAGCAGCCATTCTCTCCTCCGCGCTCCACTATCTATATCTCCACTATAGTACCGTTTTAAATGCCTCCGTACCACGGTACAAAGTCAGTACCGGTATACCCTGTAACCCTAGCGGTGATTAAAGAAGGGTTTTTATTTATTAATTTATTTCTGACAGGTGAAACATTTTGAGAGTGAGAAATACCATGTGTGGCGTGTGAGCGTGTGAACTCGTTGAGATGCGTGTGTCACACTCTCAAAGAGTGAGACTTGAGAACACTGCTTAAATGGCTAAAGTGCAGTTGGGTCTCAACCTCCACACCATCCTCTAGTTGTGCATTATTTTAATTCTGCCTGTGTTATCTAAACAGTTTTAAGTTTTCAGAAAATAATTGTGTGCCACGGCCAAAGCAAAGCGAAACACTGAAGGAAGACACCATTGAGAGGTGTTGCCTGCTACACACACCATGACCCCCATCAGATCTAAGCTGTTCTTGGTCCATTGTTAAGTATTGGTGAGTGGAAAACTCACAGATCACTGTAGGCCCAACAGGTCCTGTTCTATAAACTGATATGTGTGTGAAGTCTCTTTAACGAAATGTGGCGGGGACTGTTTGGGTTGGTTAAAATGATAAATGTTGGGACTTAGTAAGCTAAGATTTTGAGCAGAGGAGAAGGGGCAAGGTGGTAGTCACATCACGTGTTAAGCTTTGGTACACTGTTGGTAGTATGTCATCTCTCCTTTGCTAATTTAGAGTGAAAAGTTTAATTCATGATGTAAGCTAATAGTGGAAATCAAAAGGTGCTTCCCCGTCTGAGTTATTTAAGCTTATGGCGTAATTTAATAGTGGACACTAAATGGTTTTTCCCTGTCAAGGTTAGACATTAAGGATATTGATACAACTAAAGAAAAAAAAAGGTACATTTTTTTTGTGTGTTTGCTGCAAAGGACCCTGATCTGCTAAGCTGTTAACAGCTATCGCAGATCAGAAAGGGGGAGGAGTACGGTTTATAGACTATAGGCTATTAACTTTCAATGGAAAATGGGGGGTGAAGCTTAACTATAGACCATGTAATCATGAATGGTTTTTCGGTATTAACAATGAAGTGGCTAATTGAATAATGAATTATGTCTGGGGTGTGACAAGGGGGTAGCTTGATGGCTGATGGGTCTAGGATCACCTCCTGATGGGTCTAGAATCACTTCCTGATGGGTTTAGGATCACCACCTTTTTGCAGACATGTTAAGTCAACACCCATCGTCACTTAACAAAAGCTGGTCAGTCTGAGCTACTCTGAGCTACAATCTCTTTGGGTGGCAATATTGAATGCACAAGTACTGTTGGATTAGGATGTCTTTGTGTCTTTGTTTTAGGTCAGATCTAAGAAAACAACTGACTCCAATAGCCCAGCCAGACCTGTGTAGTCTAATCAGACTTATGAATCAAATCAGTTTCAATGGAGGATGGGGGTGAGGAGGGCTTGTGATTCTGACTGTACTCATGCCTGCACTGTTGATACTACAAGTTATAGGTTAACTACAAGTTATCAGGTCCTTAGGTGGACACTGGAAAGCTCTATAGGAGATGAAGAAAACTGACGGAGTCATTGATCACAAGTTTAACCATTTTCATAACTACATTTAAGGTCTGTTTGAGATTTGCAGGAAACCGACGCCTTGCCTTTCACCATCGAAGGACAAGAATACTGCATAACTAACTACACCTAAGATTTGTTTGAGATTTGCAGGAAACCGACGCTTTGCCTTCCACCATTGAAGAACAAGGATTTTACTGACTCTGCTACATTCACCAGGTGTCAAAAGGGGGACATTACAAAGACCCCTGTGCCAAGTCACATTTTATTGGAGGAAGACCTTCTCACTACTGAGAAAGCTGTGGGTGAATTGGAGCAGCCACCCAACAAAGAAACTACACACACACACACACACACACACACACACACTTTTAGCATAGTGGACCTACTGTGGGCCGAATAATCCCAAGCAGTTAGGATCCGAAGGGCACAGGCAGTCTACCCTGGCCTTTAGTATAGGCGCTTCAAGATTTAAGAAGATGAAGAGGATTACTCTTGTTTGCGTGTGTCCACACACAGACACACTGCACACCACACACCACATGAAGAGGAGTCAAACATCATATGCGTCATCCCCACACTTCTTTCTATTACAGGAATTCTACAGCTACCAAGATGATGGTGTTCACCATACTTTTCATATGTCTGTTTAGCATGGTCTGTTGCTGTTGCTTTTCATATGTCTGTTTAGCATGGTCTGTTGTTTTTTGTTTTCCATAAGTCTGTTTAGCGTGGTCTATTGTTGTTGCTACTTCTTTCCAACGTTCTGTAGTATCTCGTCACAGCCAAAATATTAGAGTATTAGAGTTTCAACATGTCACAAAATAAGAGAACAATTGTATAGACCTTATTAATGCACATTTTTGTCCGCTCTCGGCTGTCCAAACCTGGGTGGTCATTTTTTCACATGACACCGGAAAGGAATTTTCCCAAACCTCTCATCGGTTTCCACATAATTGGCAATGATAGTGGTTTTAATTTGGGTAACATGGGTTTCGCCTTTCCCCGCGAGTGTGACCGATAAAGAAGAGAGAGACTGGCAGGTCTCATTCATGGAAACTGTAAATGTATTTGTTTAGTTCTTCTTAGATGCATTAATGGTAATTGTAATAGTCAAGTCAGTTAGATGTATAGTCATAATATCATGCTGTTTACGGTATTTCATTTCCTCATGGAACCATCTTTTTATCTGTATGCACATGTTAAGGCTGTTTTTAATTTATTTTATGATTTAGTGTCAAGTCAGTACAAATGGAATATTTAAGAATACATGATTCTAAATGGTTTTGGTCATTATAACAGCTTGCGTATTTCCATTAACCTGGGTTTAATTTCCCTCCATTGTAACGTAACGTGACGTTTTTTCTTTCTTTTTCAATATGTGGAAGTTTAAAAACTTCCAAAGGGGGGTAATGTAGTAAAAAAAACCAAAGATACGTGTGTGTTAAAACGTGTTTCCGCTACAACGCGTATCCCAACCCCCAACCAGATCTCCCGGATATCCCGCCACACGAAACAAAGGCGTCACACCTGTATATAAGGAGGGCGGTGTGCCCCGTATAATTGAGTTTGTATGGTGGCAGTCTTAGGTGCACACTGTATTGAGCTCCCGGATCCGTTACAATAAACCTTGAGGGTTTTGTCATTTACCACTACTTGGCTTGGTTTTGTCTCTACTTTGTTGATAACGAATTTTTGGACGACAGAACTACACGTTATTACTAAGAAAATTACCTTATAACAACACATTTGGCCTCTTAGACACTTTCAGCTCATAGTAAACATTGTTGTTATTACGGTGGCGGCTCTGTACCTCAGGTGAAGGCGATGCCGGTGGTAGATAGGGCGAACCATGACTGAAAACTTTGTTTATAGCCCCCAGCTCAAACAAACTTCAACAACCTACAGATTATTACTAAGAAAACTAACTTTTAACAACACATTTGGCCTCTTAGACACTTTCAGCACATAGTAAACATTGTTATATATGCTTTAAGGGGGCCGCTTTCACAGGCAGCTATCGCTTACAGCCATACCACGCTGAGCACGTCCGATCTCGGAGGCTAAGCAGCGTCGGGCCTGGTTAGTACTTGGATGGGAGACATTGCAAACACACAAACATTGTGTTGAGTTACATTGTAACTAACTGTGGTGAGTGCAAGGTCATCACTTAGTTGGGCATGTGAGTTTAATGGGTTGTTGTGTGATGCTGTACCTTTCTGTGTGTAGAAGTGCCTTGCAGTGAATGCAATGGACTGGCACATGGCATACTCCACGCCAAGGAACTCCTCCTCGTCCGGACGTTTGTAGCCGTCTGGGTATGGCAGAGGTGCAGCGAAGTTCGGCTCCAACACATGCTGCTTGCCGAAGAGCAGCTCCGCCTGTCGATTCATGCGCTGAATCTTTACGGCGTCCACACAGGCTGTCTGCCGACCCTGACCTCCAGCGACACGGAGGGACTCCATCCTGGCATTCCACTGCATGGCAAACGCTATCAGGTATACCTGAAACACGTTGCATGTACCACATATCGGGTGTTACCATACACCATTACCTACAGAGGTAGACATCGAAATAAAAGTTGCTGAAGTTGTCTTTCATTACTCACTTGGAATGGCATGATGCCACACCTGTTGGATGGTATGGCATTGTACAGGTGGGAATGCAACCCCTCCAAAGAATTGCTGCCACGCCGGCATCTGTACTTCTGCAGCTGAACACCATTCAGAGTCACCGTCTTCACTGCCACGTACAGCGGAACACCAGGGGGATCCTGCAAAACACAACACAGTACGAGGTTCAGGATTGTTCTGGCCCATCTGATTTTGTCTAAATGTGTCTACATTTGTCTAAATATGTGTAAATAGAACTGAAAATGAACCCATCTGCATACATCCAAGGTGCTTGCCGTTGCCCAATGCCCATCCACTGCGTCTGAGGACTTGAACAGGTGGATCCCGTCAATGTCAAGGCCTGCTGGTCCCTTGAACTCCTCGACAATGGCATGAACAGCAGCAGCCGTCTCCTGTAACACATAGCTGGGAAAGGTATGGTTAGAAATGTTTTTCATATGACTAATTAATACACAATACTTACTTTTATTATCATTCCAAAACTTACTTCAACACCCCGAGTGATGCGCCTGACATAGGATTTGATCTGAGATGGCTTGAGGAAGGCCAGCATCTGTTCATCCGTGTGTTGGGCATAGAGCTCCTCATTGCCCTTGCGGACTGCCTGGACCAAGCGCATCATGTCCTCATGGTTGTACGCCAGCACCGCTCCCGCCATGGCGCTCATAAAGACTCCGTACTTCGCATGGCTCTGCCTGATAACAACAGCATCCCAGCGGTGCAGCCAGTGACGGATGTCCAGTCGGATCACAGCACCCCTCTGTACCCAGTCGCTAAACAGGGTCTCCAGGAATGATGAGCCACTTTCACTGAAATGACATAAAAAATAGCATACATTCTGAATGCATCTATACAATAATGTTCCATTAGATAACTGTTATGTGTGATATGAAGTGTTAAATGTCATTCTTGAGGATATGATGGAATTAATGAATTAAAATGTACCGGAGCAGTTGTTGTCTGCATATATCACTCTTGGTGCTGGAGCATTGGCACGTTGGAATCGAGCGATAAGACCCTTGGCCATGCGTGCATAGCAACCCTCAGACTCCGCTGCCACCACCACCGTGGTCAGGAACTGACCCCACTCGTTCAGTACACTGGTTAGGTACTGCATTGTGCCCTGGCCATCCCCGTAGATCTTCTTCAGGACCTGTCATAAAACAGACCAAATCCAAACATTCACATATTACATTATTGTGATCATTTACAAGTTACGGCATCTTCTCCATCTCCATAATGAGGTGAGCACGCCTCAGCACCCGGGCAGATGGAAGAGGAGACTGGGGAAGCGTGCCTGCAGGCTTGGCGAAGGAGAGGATGCCCTTCTGCAAGGATGTAGCTGCCGTTGACGAAGAGCCAGCCGTGTGAGTGTCATACAGCAGAGTCTGGTACAAGTCACGCCGCTCAATGTACCACTCGTCGTGGCCTTGTTTCAGAAGCCGCTGCACCTTACTCATCGAGATGGTGTTGAGTCGGTCATTCAGCAGGTTCACCACTCCTCTGTCTATGGCGCGCTTTCCACACAGAATGGCGGGGAACATCCTTCTGATGGCATGGGCGAGGCTCATCAGGATTTTTGGACTGTAGGCTAGCCAGATGTACTGCTGCTGCTGCTGGTGATCTTCCTCCTCCTCCTCCTCCTCCTCCTCCTCGTTGCTGTCACACGCCACTGACAGCTGCCTCATCTTCTCACAGTGGGAGCATTTCAGCTTCTCCGTCAGGAGGGTGTAATAAAATGTCATGCCACACACTTGCCTGGCGTAGCTGCCGAAGCCCTTCTTCTCCAGGTACTCTCCAGGCGGTGCAGGACAGTTGGTGTTGGGGCAGCGGATCATGGCCTTCATCACACCGACAGGACGCCAGAAGAAGGCAGGCATGGTGAAGAAGGCCGGCATGCTGGGGATTGCTCCCATGACAGAAACTGGGAGTGGGGGTGGGTGGAACTCAATCTTCTCCTTCAGCAGCTTCCTCTCCACAATTTCGCCTTTGGAATTCTTGTACCTTGATGCCCTCTCAAAAAGACTGTATGTCTCACCGCACTTTAGCCACTTGATGTTAGGCAGGGCTATGCCAAGGGCTTGGGCAGATGCTGGTGGTTCCTCCCAGTACTTCTGCCAACCCTCCAGCTGGATGCCGATGGAGACAGAGGCCTGTTGATGTGAGGGCGGCACGGCAGGATCCTGGCTGGCGGCTGGAGTGAGCTGTCCCAAGGTGGTGATTTGGATGGAGACAGGCACCTCAGATTCATCCAAGAGTTGCTCTGCAAAGCACATTGTCACACACACACACACACACACAATGGATATAATTATTGCAAATTAATTTAACATGATGACATAAATAAAGACATTATTAATTTAAGCAGCTCTACAATGGTGTTTTTTTTAACGTTTTTTTTTAAGTACATAAGCATACCTGCAACAGCCAATAGCTCAGCATCGCTGGCGTAATTGGAGCCATACTGGGAAATGGATGATTGAGATGCTCCAGTCTTTTCCTGAAAAATAAATAAATAAATATAACAGATGCATACACGGTTTTGACATAGGGCCTATTATCACTCACGTGTGGAAATTAAAACCTAGCTAACTTACCTTCAACCTCTTGTCAAGATGACAGGTGACAGACGGGAAGTTTCTCACGTACTCCAGCATTCTGTCCTTCTGCCACTTCAGCAGGTCGTTGCCCTCACCCTTCTGGCAGTATTCAGCCAGCAGCCACACTACCCAGCCAACATAATTTTCAAGGAGCCACCTGAACGACTGCCCGGCATACTTCCCGAAGCTGATTATCAGCTGGCCTCTCCACAGCTCTCCTCCTGCCTGCTTTGCTGCAGCCTCAGCCTGTTGTGGATCCAGCACGATGGGCTCTTCTGCTGTAGGGGCAGCAGCCACAGCCTTCGCAGCATCCGTGCACTGGAGCCTGGCCTCCCCCTGTCTGTACAATGGAATGCTAGGATACTGGTGCTGCTGTTGGTGTGACACCAGCTGCTGCTTGGTGGCAAAGCTTTTACTGCAGACATCACATTTCTGCTCCTTTGGTGCATGGATCTTCATGTGACTGGTCAGGTTAGACTTCACAGTGAAGGTCTGGTCGCACACGTCACATCTGTGTCTTTTGTCCATGGTTAAGTGCCTAGTCAGTATATTGCTATGGTGAAAAAAAGGATTTATTGATATCTCATATGGCTCATTTTTTTAAGTAAGGCATAGTATTTATTATAACAAAGGCTGAAATGTAAAACAGATACTGTATAATTGGCCATCCTTCTACCGCCTACCATTGCACATACACACAATACACTTGGTAATCTTCCTATGATAAAACATGTAATATGGATCACTGATGTGTGGGTTAATTTCAATGTATGCTAAAACTATACATGACAAGTTGACAACTCATTTACAATCAGGCTAGCTGTCGTGATAGGACAGTGTTGAAAGGAAGAGAGCGAAATTATTTTCACAGTTTTGAGGTAATATGAGTCACTGATGACTCTTCTAATACACACAGCAAAGCTTTGCCTTTTTTACCCATCCCCTTCTTTTTTTAAAAAATAAACTATTTATTGGTGTATTCATTTATTAATTAATTAATTTATTGGCTGTTTTTTTTCTCTCTCGCCTTTTTTTCCTAACTGACAAGCGTCTTTTTCCGGCATTCAGCTCAATATGTCGGCGGTGTTTGAAAGAGGTGGCGGTTCAGTGACATGGCGAAGCTCCCTGAATGGCACACGTGTTTGCCGACTGCTTTAAGGGGGGCGCTTTCGCAGAAAGCTTTCTTTACGGCCATACCACGCTGAGCACGCCCGATCTCGTCCGATCTCGCCCGGCCTCTGGGCTTAGCAATCAATGCGGACAGCAGAATTAGAGGGGTAATTGTGCCTGATGGAATGGCTTTTAACTGTGAATCTTTTAATTATGTATCTAAGATCCATCAATATGCAGATGACACAACTCTTCTTGAAGGATGAGGACAGCATAATAAACAGTATGAAAATTTTAGACATTTATTGCAAAGGATCGGGTGCGAGAATGAATGTGGGCAAAACAGAGTTCATGAGGTTAGGAGGAGGAACTCTGTCAAGGACGTTACCCTTCAAGGAAGTTAGATCAAGCATGAAAATTCTGGGGGTAAGAGTAGGGCCAGATGAAACTTTGACAACTAAAGAGAACTGGGAAGAGATAATTGGGAAAACAAAGAAGAGATTGGAATTCTGGGAAAGACGGAGCCTGACGCTCAAGGGAAAAATTTTAGTGCTCAATGCATTATTTTTGTCAAAGCTATGGTACGTCCTTGGATCGGTCTGTTTGCCAATAACGGTTGCAAATGTTTTTAAACGTCTAGTAGTTGATTTTATTTGGCACGGTAAACCATCGAAAGTCAAGTATGACACTCTGATCGGACCAGTGGAGGAGGGTGGGCTGGGATTGTTAGACCCCATCCTAAGGCTGATGGCCCTTAGAGCGAAGACAGTCAAAAACTATTTAGGAGAAGATTTTAGAGAATGGAAATACACAATGATTTATTTTTAAAATAAGAAGCTGAATATGGGGCCTTCAGCCTTGTGGATGGGGCTAAAAGACAACATGACAGTGGGCATCCCAGAGTTTTATAGAGAAGTTTTAAGGGCATGGGGTAGATATTCGGAATGTTTGAGTTTTAATCCAGTGGGAAGGGAAGCAATTTTAAATCAACCATTATTTTTAAACCCAAATTTGAAAATTGGCAGAGGGAATTTTTTTAAACACTGGTTTGAGGCAGGTTTTAGGAAGATCAGAGATGTTTTCTATGAAGTAAGGCCAGGGCTCTTGCCTTTCCAGTCGTTTGTAGATGAAATAAGGAGAATACAAGAGGATTATGAAGTGGAGAAAATTAAGGAAGAACTAAAAATGATAATGAGCGCCATACCACAAGAGTGGATGGAGAAAATAAATTTGGATGGTGAAAAAGAAAAAGGAGAAAAAATAGAAGTGACTGTAAAAGAGGGAGGGGGTACTTTGCAATGTTTTGTTTTAAAGAACTTCTATTTATTTTTTAGAAACAAAACTTTCATTGAGCCAACTGCAAATAAATATTGGTTGAGGGTGATAGATGGGATTAAAAAAGAAGAAATTTGGAGATATATGAGACAAAGTTTAAAATGCCCAGTCTTGGAAAATTTGGATTTTTTGTTGGGGCACAACTGTATATCAAACGAAATGAGATTACTGAAGATGGGATTTGTGACAACGGACTTGTGTAAAGTGTGTGGAAAAGAAAGAGAGGGGCTAAGACATATGTTTTTTAATTGTGAAAAATTGAAGTGTTTTAAAGACAAAATGAAACGATTAGTGCTGGGATTTGGGGAAGAAGAGAAATATACAAGCAAAAATTGGGAGAAAGTTTTCCTATTTGGGGCAGTAGAGAAAAAAAAGAGAAATAAAGCACTCCAGATTCTGCTTGCAGTAGCGAGGCATACAGTATGGGTAAGAAGAGTGGTGATTAGACAAAAAGGAATCGAATTAGATGCATGTGTTTTATTCAAAGCTAAATTATTGGGTGTCCTTGAGTTACTGTTTGTTTATTTTAGTGAAAGGGGAGAGGCTCCCTGAATGGCACACGTGTTTGCCGACTGCTTTAAGGGGCCGCTTTCGCAGGCAGCTTTCGCTTACGGCCATACCACGCTGAGCACGCCCGATCTCGTCCGATCTGCGCGTGTGTGTGAGGGTTAGCAGTAGACTGGGGAGAGAGGCTCCCCTTTTGGAGCACTCTACTCTATTTTTGCTTTATTTATCTATTCTTTTTTAAAGTGTGTCTTAAGTTAATTTTTTTTTCTTCAGTTTAAAGCGAGCCCAGCAGTCTGCTGCTGCTGTGTCAGCTTTCTTGTTTTTTTTGCAACAATGGACGGACCACATGGCGAACGACTCTCGATACCGGTACAAGGCTTACGAAGAAGGATTACCTCTGAGGAAGATGTTAATACGGCGGCGACCATGCAATGTTTTAAAGCGACGACGGAGAGGAAAAATACTTTGGACGATGGTGAACATAAGGACCTAAGGGACTCTGAAAACGGAATGGCTGATGGACAAACGGGTACGGATGACGATTTTGTTATGGTTAAGAGCAAGAAAAGAAAGGTTGACAAATTTCGAGGAAATGATAATGAACTTTGTACGGACGATCAAACTGACAAAAGCAACGGAAATGGAAAAGAAACTGTGAATGTAAACGCTAAAGCCAAGAGTGACAAACCGGATGTGAAATATAAACGTGAATGGACTGTGCTTTTAGAAACGGAAAATGTGAATGGACTAAAAGTTTACGAACTAATTAAACTAATCGAAGAAGCTGTGGGAACAGGTGGACTGTTGGCTTTAAGGCCCAAACAAAACAAACAATTCGAAGCCACACTGAACTCCGAGCTGGCCTGTGAGAAAATGGAGGAAGGCATACGATATGGAGACGGCGTGATCGAGGTGAAGAGGTTGCACAAGGCGGAGGTCATGGTCTCCTTCCTGCACCTACCACCTGAAACACCTGACCGGCAGATCCTGGACAGACTGGTGAAGTGGGGAGTACAACCCATTCTTCCGGTACGGCGGCGGTACTACCCGGGCACTTCAGTAACGGATGGCACACGATTCCTCAAAGTGAGGTTTCCGAAGGAGGTGGTATCCCTCCCATACAGCACACGCTTCGAGACAGAGGACGGTCCCCAGTACTGCCGGGTAATCCATGACCGACAGGTTAAAATCTGTCGCCTCTGTATGAGCCCCGGACATGTGCTGAGGGACTGTCCCAGTTTTGTGTGCAGAGAATGTCTGGAACAAGGACACTATGCCCGGGAATGTACCGCCGCTCGATGTGACGACTGCCGGAAGACCATGATGCAATGTACCTGTCTGTCCGAGGACGAGAGCGAGCCGTGTGTGGTGCGGGAGCAGGCTGTGGCCTCTGCCCCCGAACTCGTGCTGGAGGTGGACCTGGAGAACGAGCGGCCAGAGGGCTCTGTGGCGGAGCCAGACGAGCTGGAGTTGGAGGGCGATTTGCCCTGTGGCCAGCGAACGTCGGAGGCGGCTCCCTCCCCAGGGAGCACGGACTGTAACATCACCGATAGCGCGGAGCTGGTGGAGGGAGCCGTCTCTGCAGAGCTTCCTATCGCAGTGTCCAAACCAGAGAAGGAAAAGGAACAGAACTTTTTTGATTTTGAAAGCAACAATAATGGACTACAACAACGGACTACACAGGAGGTATGCGTTTTAACAGAACATAACGAACTTGAACTTGGAGAGCGACTACAAAAAAAACTGAAAGGAGAAAAAAAAAAAAGACTGGAATTGTTAATTTACCTTTGGTATTGAAAAATCAGGAAAGCAGGAGGAGTCAACGGAATGAGCAGGTTTAACGAACAGTGACAATGGGTAATTTAATGGTGGAACACTTTTTTATTTCTTTTATCTTCATATTTATTATTTTAATGGGGTGGATTTTTACTTCTATTAACGTGAGAGGGGGAGTAAATCCGGAAAAAATGCAGAGGGTGGCTTTAGAAAATAAGAACAGTGACATTATTTTACTACAAGAAACGAACTGGAAAGATGATATAGCGGAGGGTTTTAGGAAGAGGTGGGACGGGGATTTGTTTTATAATAATAGTGCGCAAAAGGGAAGAGGACTGGCTTTTATGGTTAAGAGAAACACCTGTGATAAAACAACGGAATTGTATAACGACAAGGAGGGGAAAATTTTAATTATGAGTTTTGAGAAAGAAAACGAAAAAATAACTATATGCAACATACATGCTCCAAATGAGGATGCTGATAGGGTGGCTTTTTTTAAACGACTGTGTATTTTAATGGATAAATGGAAGGATATGTTTATTATTGGAGATTTTAATACAGTTTTGGAGAAAATTGACATTGGCGAGGACATGGTGTACGCAGCTGATAGAGGAAGGGAACAATTGAAAAGTCTAATGATGAAATTTAATTTAGTTGATGGGTGGAGAGAAAAGAATATAGGAAAGAGAGAATTTAGTAGGGTACAAGTGGTACAAAATAAAATAAAACAAAGTAGGATTGATCTGGTTCTAGCGAAAAGGGATTTTATTGACAGTGCTAAGATCCAATATAAGGTTTGTAGTTTTAGCGATCATAATTATGTACAGATGTTTTTAGATTTTAGTGAAACAGAATGGGGATCTGGACTTTGGCTTTTAAATACTGAAGTTTTAAAAGACAATTTTTATAGGTTAAAAGTGGAGAATTTTATAAAAGAAAGTGCTAAGGAAATCAATATGTATAAGGGTTGTATTGGGCTATGGTGGGACGATTTAAAACATGATATAAAAACATATACGGTGGAATATTGTAGAAAACTGAAAAAAGAGAAGAATCAAAAGGAACTTGCAATTTAAAAAGAACTTGAAAAGGAACTAATGAAAGCAGCTGTGGGTGACGGAAATGCAAACAAAATAAGAAGTTAGAAGAAAACTTGAAAATGATTGAGGAAAATAAATGTAAAGGTGCTATGATTAGAAGCAGGGCAAACTATAT
Source organism: Setipinna tenuifilis (assembly GCA_030347295.1). Lineage (NCBI taxonomy): Eukaryota > Metazoa > Chordata > Actinopteri > Clupeiformes > Engraulidae > Setipinna > Setipinna tenuifilis. The sequence continues at coordinate 5,854,071 of CM059275.1, read as the reverse complement.
GCTGGAGGGAGAAAGGTGCACAAGATTTTTCTTTGACTTGGAAAGAAGTAGAAAGCAGAGGAAATACAGTTTTTAAAGGATGGTGAAGGAAACATGGTTAATGATAGAGAAGGTATTTTAAATAGAGTTTTTACGTTTTATCAAGCTCTTTTTACTAAACAGGGCATAGACAACAATGCAAGTCGTTTTTTATTAAACCATATAAAAGCAAGAGTAACAAAAACAGACAGAGACATGTGCAATAGCGTCATAACTAATGAAGAAATTGAGAATGCCTTAGGAGGAATGAAGAATGGTAAGAGCCCTGGCCTGGATGGCTTACCGTGTGAGTTTTATAAAGCTTTTAAACTCGTTTTAGTTCCTATTTTAAACATGGTTTTTCAGGAGGTGTGGGAGGAGGGGAATATAAGCCCATTTATGACTAGAGGGGTCATTAAAATTATTTACAAGAAAAAGGGGGACAGAGATATGCTAGAAAATGTTCGACCTATTAGTCTTTTAAATTTCGATTATAAAATCTTAGCCAAGATATTGGCAAATAGGCTGAAGCAAATTTTGCCCTCAGTCATTCAGTCCAATCAAGCCTATGCTGTACTGGGTAGAGATATCTCAGACACCGTTAACAGTGTTAGGGACAAACTCTGGTACATGGAGAGAGAGAAAAAACAGGGGTTTGTCCTCAACATTGATTTTGAAAAAGCTTTTGATAGAGTGGAACATGAGTTTTTATTTGATGTTTTAAATACTTTTAATTTTGGTAAAAAGTTTGTACGGTGTCTGAGGTGTCTCTACTCAGATGCCAAGAGCTGTGTCAAAGTCAATGGTTTTTTAACTGATTTTATCCTGTTATCGAGATCAATTCGCCAAGGCTGTCCGCTGTCCGCACTGTTGTACACGCTGGTGGCTGAGCCACTGGGCCTGGCAATCAGTGCGGACAGCGAGATAAAAGGGATATCTGTTTTTAAAGAAGACCCTTTTAACATGGAAACAAAGATCTACCAATATGCTGATGACACAACTCTTGTGCTGGAAGATGAGGACAGCATTTTTAACAGTATGGCAGTTTTAGACTTGTATTGTAAAGGCTCAGGCGCTAGAATGAATGAGGGCAAAACAGAGTTCCTGAGGTTGGGAGGAGGAACTCTGTCAAGGGCGTTACCTTTCAAAGAAATTCAATCTGGAATGAAAATTTTGGGAGTCAGAGTAGGGCCAAATGAATGTTTAATGACAAAAGAAAATTGGGAGGAGGTAATAGGGAAAACAAAACATCGATTGGCTTTTTGGGAGAGGAGAAGTTTGACCCTCAAGGGAAAAATCTTAGTGCTAAATGCATTATTTTTATCTAAACTATGGTACGTCCTTGGTTCGGTCTGTTTGCCAATTCCTGTGGCGAATGTACTTAGGCGTTTAATGACGAATTTTATCTGGCAGGGTAAGCCATCCAAAATTAAATATGAGACTCTGATCGGTCCGGTGGAGGAGGGAGGGCTGGGACTCCTAGACCCCATCCTAAGGATGAAGGCCCTCAGAGTAAAGGTTGTGAGGATTTTTTTAGGAGAAGATTTTAGAGAGTGGAAAACAACCATGACATATTTTTTAACAAAAAAATTGAATTTGGGGTCTTCAGCCTTATGGATGGGGCTGAAAGATAACATGACAATTGGCATCCCAGAGTTTTATAGAGAGGTTTTAAGGGCATGGGGTAGCTTTTCAATGACTCTAGTTCTTAAACCGGTGGGAAGGGAAACTATTTTAAATCAACCTTTGTTTTTAAATTCAAATTTGACAATTGAAGGAGGGATCTCTTGGACAGTGTGGTTTGAAGCAGGTTTTAGGAAGATCAGAGATCTCTTTTATGAAGTAAGGCCAGGGCTCTTGCCATTCCAGGCTTTTATTGATGAAATATCAAGGGTGCAAGAGGGATACGAGGTGGGAAAAATAAGAAAAGAACTGAACCAAATACTGAGTGCCATATCAACTGAATGGAAAGAACAAATAATGTGTGACAGTGAGGGGGCGAAAAAAGAGGAAGTTGAAATAACTGTGAAAGAAGGTGATGGGGTTTTTAAAACTTTAAACGTTTTTTAGAACTTTTATTTGTTTTTTAGACAGAAGGCTTTTATTCCACCAACGGCAAATAACTACTGGTTGAGGGTGGTGGAGGGGTTGAAAAAAGAAGACATTTGGCGGAACATAAGACAAACACTGAAATGCCCAGTTTTAGAAAACTTTGATTTTTTATTAGGACATAATTGTGTTTTAAATGAAATGAGACCTTTTTAAAATGGGCTTCGCAAACGATGATTTATGTAAAGTGTGTGTTGGAGAAAAAGAGGGTTTAAAACATATGTTCTTTCTATGTAAAAAACTAAGATGTTTTAAAGAGAAGCTAAAGCAAATAGTGGTGGGTTTTGGAGAAAGTGAGCAATATGTAACTCAAAATTGGGAAAAAGTGTTTTTATTTGGGGCTTTTGAAGAAAGAAAAAGACGACAGGCACTCCACATTGTTTTAGCAGTGGCAAGGCATTCAGTTTGGGTGAGGAGGGTGGTGATGAAACAAAAGGGAGTGGAACTGGATGTCTGTCTTTTATTTCGTGTTAAACTGTTAGCAATTTTAGAATCTTTGTTTTTATATTTTAGTGAAAGGGGGGAATTTGAGCTTTATTTCTACTAACCCTTTTATACAACAGAGATGTGATGGTTTTATTTTGCTTTTGCCGGACTGTTCTTAGTATTGCTGTATGTATGTTTCTTGTTTCTTATCATGAATGTCTTTATTTATTGGTAAATGTGTAGCACAGAGCAGCTGCAATTTCTTTTAGTTTTTTTTATCATACATGTAAATCCTACATGTATGCTTTTCATTTCTGAAAAGGTAATCTTGCAGTATCTTTGCACAGTGACGTCTTTTCCACATATTTATTGTGTGTATGGATGCTTATACTATTTATTTATTTATACTGTGAAGGATGTTGGGATTACCCGGGGCTCTTTTGAGCAATATTCCACGTGCGAAACCCCAGAGGTCTTTTTGAAGAAAATTTGTAGGCTACTTTTGAATGTGCAGAATGCAAAGACCTTTTGTGTATTGTTTTAAATTAATGTGCTTTTGATAAATAAAGACAAAAAAAAAATCTTGTCCGATCTTGGAAGCTAAAAAAAAAAAAAAAAAATCTCGTCCGATCTCGGAAGCTAAGCAGCGTCGGGCCTGGTTAGTGCTTGGATTGGAGACCGCCTGGGAGTACCAGGTGCTGTAAGCTTTTTTTTTCCTCCCTCTCTTGCCCTGCCTTCACCACTCGGGGGCAGACCAACGCAACAACAAGCACAGCAACATTTCAGACGTCAAACCACTCTTTTTTTGCTGCTTTGCCTTTTTTACCCATCCCCTTCTTTAAAAAAAAAAAAAACTATTTATTGGTGTATTCATTAATTAATTAATTAATTAATCTTTATTGGCTGTTTTTTTCTCTCTCGCCTTTTTTTCCTAACTGACAAACGTCTTTTTCCGGCGTTCAGCTCAATATGCCGGCGGTGTTTGAAAGAGGTGGCGGTTCAGTGACATGGCGAGGCTGAATGGCACACGTGTTTGCCGACTGCTTTAAGGGGGCCGCTTTCGCAGGCAGCTTTCGCTTACGGCCAGGGGTGTAGTGGTAAAAAAAGAGGTGGGTAAACTATACATTTTGCCATCGGGGGACCACGGCGTTGTAAGGGCCAATTCATAGTCGAACGCAAGCATGACGCAAGGATGCTACGATGCGTATTGTATGAAACAACTTTTCTGACACATAGGAGTGTGTGTGTATGACAGAGTGTTTGTGAATGTGTGTGTAGGTGTGTGACAAGGGTTCCCTGAGGTCTCTACTCTGTATCATTCATAAAACGAGATACACAATACGTATGTTTGAGGTTTATTAAATCTTAATAAAGAGAAAAATAATGTCAGTGTGAAAGAAAATGTTTATGGTGTTTAAGAAATCAAAATAAAGACTCTGTAAGAATGGCAAATTACACATACTTACAGGTACACAACACAAAACTGCAGGAGCAGTCCAAACAAAACAAAGAACAATATCAAATAATCATTATAGCACTGAACTTAACTTTGTAGCTACCATAATAATAATGTCATTCACAACAGTGCCCACAGAGCCTCTTTGTCTGTTGCCATCAGTGTTAATTTTGACTGGAAATTTAAATTTAGTCTTAGTTTTAGTTGCTTAACGAAAATGTAATTTTAATTTTCATCACAATTTAGTCCTCTAAATCATTTTAGTTTTTATCTGGTTTTAGTCGACAAAAAATTCATCAAATTTTAGTCGACAAAATCTCAAGTGATTTTTATCAACTAAAATATATTACATTAACCACCCTGCACTGGCTGCACACACTGTTCAGCCTCCTGCCCTCTGGAAAGAGGTACAGAAGCCTCCGCTCCCGTATCACCAGACTCGCAAAAGGCTTCATCCCCCAAGTAGGATGCTAAAAACTCTGCCCACTCACCCATCACTGACAACCACTTTATTACACCCCCCCCCCCCCCCCCCCCCCCCCCCCCCCCCGTCCTGTGGTATTAAGACTACACTTTTTGCCTGCACTATGCAAATTATGTTCTAAAAGTCACAAAAATCATGCCCCATTTCAGGGGGTGCAAACATGAACACAATAACAGGAAAAAGGTGTAATCTAGTAATGTAGTCAAATACACAATAAAACACTTCATATAATCACAATGAACTTCAATGGCATGTGAAGTAAGTCCGTCCACAGAGCCTTTTCAGACACAAGTGAGTCCGTCCATAGAGCCTTTTGAGACACAAGTGAGTCCATCCACAGAGCCTTAGCCTGTGGGGAGACACACAACCACACTTAAGATTTGTTTCTATTCATTTTTAGGAAAGCACTGCGTGCCAACGTGGTTCTTGCACGATTCCGCTTTCCACGTGTGAGATCGCCTGTCACGCTAAAGACTCTTTCGGCAAAAGCTTGAGAAGCTGGCATTGCTAGTAAGTCCAATGCGAAAGGCTTTAGGTGAGGGTAGATGGTATCACATTTCCCCAGCCAAAAGTCAATTCCCGTATCAACAGTGACTGCTTGTGAAAGCTCGTGCTCCTTGTACTTGGACAGCTGCTGCCTCAGGTTTGAGGAAGTCATCTCCTTCGGCTTTCTGCGGTACTTGGACAGGAACCGGAAGACTGGCTGTGCTTGTGTGGATGGTGCTTTTGGTTCCTCCACAGGGGCCTGCTCACCATCTTCAGCTGCTTTTGGTTCCTCCACAGGGGCCTGCTCTTCAGCTGCATCTCCATTGCAAGATTGCAAGATGTGGTCCTCTGCTGCTTTCAGAAGAGCCTGAATGCAGTCCTCTGCGACGTCCACAAGGATTTGACAAACGGTAGGATCCAGAAAGAAGGCAGTTGCCACAACTGGCGCAAACTGTTCATCAGTTGGGTCCAAGACCCATGCGAAGCGCTCTTTGATTGCTGCCCTCATCTTCTGTGCGAGACCAGCAAGGTCTCTGTGGTTTGTGGTCTCCTCAAAGCTGGAGAGGTGGTTCAACAGATCAAAGAGGGCAGGCACCACCAGAGAGAGGGACATTGTGTCACGCTGTAGAGTTTGAGTGTGCTGTGCGAATGGCAGCAGTAGCTCATGCAAAGAGTTCAGTTTATACCACTCACTCGGGAGCAAATTGTCCCATGCCATCTCATTTGCAACTTCGCAGACTGCATCTTTCACTGTGAAGAGTCGAGCGATCATGTTGAATGTGCTTGGCCACCGTGTCAAGCAGTCGTTCAAAACAATGAGGCCACATTTTTCCAGTATCTTCTGTGTTGCAACGGAGGATTTGCGGAAGAGGTTGACAACAGACCTGGCTTTGACAAGGACCCTCCGAACACTTGCTTCCTTCTGCATCATGTTAACAACAAGCTGCAAGGTGTGCACCACACATGGTAACCGGTACATTCCCATGTCTACATGATGGTTTCTAACAAGGGGGAGAAAAGCAACAGCACAATTTTGTGTTTATTTATCAGCATGACAAATGATTTAATTTTCATTTTTATTTTAAACTTAGTCTTTTAAAGCAATTCAAAATGGTTTACCTTAGGTCATCAAGTTCGAAGTCACTCATGGGGTCGTCGTCATCTGAGTCTTCTTCTGACATTGTGTCGTCTGCGGACTTGAAGGCTGCCACCATATTGCTGCCATTGTCTGTGATTACCATCATGATTTTTTCCATTGGGATTTGCCACTCCTGTACACACGCATCCACATGAGCTTTCATGGACTGAGCAGTGTGGGGGTGTGCAACTTGCTCAAGTGCCAATAGGATGTGCTGGGGTTTGTTCTTTTCCACATTGAAGTAGCATGCACTGATGGCCAGGAATGAAGCAGTAAGTCCTTTTTTGGTCCACAAGTCAATGCCAATTGACACTTTCCTGGCAGCAGCCACTGATTTCCGGAATGTTTTAACTTCACCCTCATAGTATTTATCGATCAAATTGCCAATTTTTGCTTTTTTTGGAATGGTTAGTTTTCTGTCTGCTGTATACATCATTTGAATGAAGTCTTCATCTTCAACTGTTGTAAGGGGAAGCCCTGTCCGGCCAATCCATGTAGCGATAGCCTCCTCCTTCATCTGTTGTTCTTTGGAGTCATTTTTGTATTTGGAGCAGGCCACTAAAGAAGTAGGAATGTTCTCCTGGGTAAGTGTCTTTGCTGTGTGCTTTTGGTCGTTTTGTGGTTTGGAGGTCTTCTGTAACTGCTCGAGAGAGAGAGAGGGAGGGAGAGAGAGAGAGAGATCACACAACAGGGAAAGGCCATTGAAATGACAAAAATCCTAACATCCTTGTAACTTTTTCACTTGCAATGAAAATGATGGTGCTCAATTCAATTATGTGAAATAGAAAATATATAACAGGTGTACAATGTACACCTATTATTTGCACAAAAACTATCAACTATTTCCTGATATTATATAGCCAGACAAGAACCACATCACTCCTTTAGTATATCGGTATATTGTGGAGTACTGTATGTTCAAAAGCAAAGAAAATAATCCTACTTGCTTTTCCTTTGTAAAAATATAAATTTGAAAATGTATACAGTATGTGTGTGTTCATCTTGTCCTAATGTGTACAGGCTCAGGCTTTGGCGCTGCAACAAAGGCCATGTGTGTGGGTATGCGATACTGGCAGCCAGAGAGACTGGACAGTCTGGTTGAAGTGAGCATAGAGACAGGTCGTATGACCCACAACCACCCAACAGGTACCCTTTTCCCTTATTGCTGATGGAGATTATTGGTGACCTGTTCAATTTGTTCGTCTTGTACACATTTACAAAAAAAAACAGAATCGCCTACATCCAAACACAGCCATGAAGGATCTCATATAAAGCCAAAAGGCAGTAACTACATATTTTGTCAAAACTGAGTTTAGACTGGACATTTTATCACACCTCCTTTTTCTTGTGACTAAATCGCTTGCATCTTCCTATTAAGAAAGTACATAAAACATTATCACTGTTATTTCTATGTTTGACTGGGTGGTATGACAACTTTCACGGTATTTTTCTCAGCTTGATTCAATTCAATTCAATTCAGTTACAATAGTTTGCCTTTGTAGGGCAGTGTTGTCTATGAATTGAGATTCATAGTATATTTGAAGGCATGACCCAGAATGTGACCTGTAGTCTTCCTACCCAACAGGCTTTCTTGGCTCTCTGTGCACAGCTCTCTTTGCCTCCTACGCTCTACAGGGCAAGCCAGTGGTCAACTGGGGTCGTGACCTTCTGAAGGTCATCCCTAAAGCTGAAGAATACTGCAAAAAAACTATCCGTCATATGGCAGGTAAAAGAATAGAGAAGATGACAGATATTTGTTGATAACATAGGTATAGTATCTGTATTGGGAATTGCATTCTAAGCATGCATCATTTGTAATAGTCTTGAAAATATGTGACGTAAAATGAGCGTACATGACTGGTCATCTTAAATATATCAGTCTTTTAACACACGTGTCACAGTTTGTGTAAATGGACACTAAAGACTATTTTTTTACTCACCCTTTTTTCAAGTATGAGGGCATAGTCATTTATTGAACAGTGGAATAGATTAATTATGTTTTTGATTATTACTACCCTTTTCAGTTAAACTCATTTTTCTTTCCATTTATTTTTTTCTTTTCGTTATATTAATTTTAGCCAACTAATAGTGTGGTATTTTAGCATTGTTTATTGCTGTGGGGTAAAAAAAAGCATCTACCAAGAATAATAAATGTAATTTTGTTTTCTTCAGAGTACTTGGAGAGGTGGTTTTATTTTGAGGCCAAATGGCAGTTTTATCTGGAGGAACGAGGGATCAAAGAGGAAGGAGAAAACAAGCCCATCTTTCCAAAAGAATACGATGCTGTGGAGACTGACAAGGTTATTGTTATAATACATACACACAAAGGGTTTTTTCCACAGTACCATAAGTGAGAAGAATTGTGACCTTATCTTAGGAAACATGTATTGGTTTTATTTGGATAATAATAATAATAATAATAATAATAATATAAAATACTCATTTTTTCCTGTCTGTGGCTCAGTTGTATAAGCACTGGAGCTCAGAGGGGCGGGCGGGGAAAAGAGGCCATGATGCCCCCATGATTGCCTACGACGCTCTGCTGGCTGCAGGCTCTGACTGGTCTGAACTATGCAAAAGAGCCATGTTCCATGGAGGTAAATGAAATGTTGATGTACAAATGTATTATCAGGTAATGGTTATCAAGCTGCTGAGAAAACAGACTGGTACTTTAGGCGATACCCAGGTATACACCCTATGACCATCTAAAAGGTTCTTTGCATATATCCACCTAAAAACATGTGAAGATACATTTCAATAAGTTTGTATATTATAAGTGTGCTAGTGGTTGTGTGTTTAGAGAGTGAAGGGGAAGACGATTTACCACACTCCACAAACTAAAATCTGAAAAATATGACAGGGTCCAATGATCAGCCTCATTTGCAGATTTTCTTTGTTTTTTCTGCAGGAGAGAGCAGTGCAACAGGTCTGATAGCCGGCTGCCTGTATGGGCTTTTGCACGGGCTGTCAAAGGTACCTGCTGGACTGTACCAGACACTGGATAAACGTGACCGCCTGGAAGAACTTGGAGAGAAGCTCTTCCACGCAGCAGCCAAAGACAAGCAGGCAGAGAAGTAGTGTTCTTCTCTCATGGCTTTTGGAAAGACACAGCTTAGTGTTGTCTCACATTTCCCACTACGCTCTCTAGTGTACACAGCTCAGTTCACCCCAGCTGGATTTCTGCTTAACAATCACACTTACAGTATCTTTAAAGAGACGTCAGACAAAATACTCAAAACAGGTTACATTTTCCCCCTTTGTCATCAAATGAATAAACATTTTAAGGAATAATGCAGATATTAGCAAGTTGTTCTGTTGTCTTTACTGGTAGTTCTTGCTACAATTACCCCTATTTACTAAATTATATACTTGCATTATGTTTTTGCTAAAATGTACTCACATCACCAAATATTTTGAGAATTAGCTGAATGAAGTTAAATATGACATAAGCCAATACATATAATTTATAAATAAATAAATAAGGCTATATATTACCTTTTATTTACAGTTCATCTAATTTCACTGCAGTGCTCATATGTATAAACCTTTGGGATTTTAACTTAAAAAAAAAAAAACAAGTGGTGTATCGCTGCATAAAAACTTTGGCTCACTTTTGGGCAAGTCCTGCTAAGTCCTTTAATCTAAATACACTGTGTAGCCTACCACCTGCATATTATGTTTCAAATGTAGCCTGCAGCCACCCTTAGATGGCTTGTACAGGACAGATTTAGTGTCAGCTTCCTTAACACATGTTTAACTTTTTTGGGAAGATTTGCTTACGAATATTGTTTTGTTGAAAAATGTTGTCCCTGATATTTTTTCCCTAAAAAGAATTCCATAATTAATTCGAACCAACCAGAACCTTTCTGCATTTGTGATCCCATCAATTAACACAACATCGTCAACAGCATTGGCACAATTGAAACTTAAGAAATGCTCTTTTAAAGAGTTCAATATGTGTCAAGTGCAGTTGATGGTACCTTTGTGCTATAAAGTTCCATTTGTATTTCTCAAAAAAAAAAAAAAAAAGCTGCTAGTTGACATAACCCGTGTTGACCTGGTGGCTTAACAATGACTTGTTTTGTTACTAGAACATCCCTTAGAGTGCTGAGAGGAAGTTTTATTCACTGCTGAGCACCGCTTGCTTGCCTCTGTCGTGCTAACCACCAATCAGTAGACCCATGAAGTTTGAAGTGACCTCATCAAAAACATGGCTCCCAGCTCCATGCCGATAATCTGTCTGAGATTTATCATGGGGTTTTTCCAATAATGGATGCTGTCAAATGACACACTTTTTAAAACACATTTTTCCTCCTTGGTGTTTCTAATCCTGGTTGCCTACTTCAAAGTGAACTATGATGTTCGGTGAATGACAGCTAAATTAGGCTCAGCTCTCACTCTACCAGAGCTCTTAGACTGGGTTGGCCATGTTTTAATGAACATACATGAACATATTCTCATTACATTACATATAACATTCTGTTACAGACACATGTAAGTGTATAAGAGTGTATTTTAGCAAATGTGTTAATGCAGAGAAGACAAAGATGTCTGTTAGTATAGTGAAAGTGGTTGCTGCAGACACGCTTTAGTGCTTCATGAACAATGCATATGTATTATGTGCATGCCAAAATTTGCATTATCCCGCTGCGCAGAAATTTCCTGATTCGGTAAAATAAAAGTATATTTCCTATTTCCAAAATGAAATGCTTTATGTTGAGTGCTTGAATTTTGGGCATATTCAGTTTGTTGTATGTTTAAAAAGTGTGAGCCAAAAGGAACTGTGGATACGGCAGCTATGGTACCTTTGAGTTAGCCTCCGTGCTGTGACCTGTATATTCAATATAGGAGGATTAGTGACATTGTATACCAAATTCTTGGGCTACCAACTCTAATGCAGTCAGCTTGAGAGTCATGCAAATTTCCCCTTTTCATGCACAACATATGTGCATGTGCATCTATTACTGTATGTAAACAATAATGCATCTAAAAATGAATAAATAGCCATAGTCAAGAGTTATTTATTACCACAAAACTAAGTGATGATAAAAGTGGTGATGCTCTTTCATACTCAGATGCAAAATATCTATTGTATACACAGTACATGATTTGACATTGGTGAGCAAAATGAAGTCACCTTTTATCTCACACAGACCCATGATGATGACAGAGGGGTGGTCAGAGATTACTGCTGCCGTGGATTGCAAATTCCTGAGGCGGGTAATCCATGACAGAATGACCCACCCAGGAGTGCGTGCTGTTCTGGACAACCTTCTACAGTACACCACATTGGAACTATCCAATAGAAACAACTGCAATGCTAGGAACCAAACAATGGCAGAACCTCAATGCAGCATCAAAGCTGAACCACAGGAAGGCTGTGGGATTAGACGGCCAAGCACATTCCAGCTTCTTCGATCCAAGTTCCTGGGGATCTCAGCTAATCAAACTCCTCTTCGTCAATACAAAGTGGGGATCTCCTCCTGCAGGCGATATGGTTACCTCATCAAGCAAGCATCCAGGGGTGAGATGAAAGTGAGACACTTGGTAGCAGGTTCTTCTGCAGAGGAGAGTTGTGACACCAACATCCAGACTGCACAGCATGGGATCAAACCACTTACCAAACGCTCAGTTTTAGCTACGATAAAGAAATTTGAGACAATTGGTTCAATCCATAGTGGAAACAAGTGCACAACTGTTACGAAGAGCAAATGTACTGATACATATGATACACCTTTGAGAACAACAGGAGAAATAAATGACAAATCTGAAAAAGCACAAGACATGTCAAGTATCAGTTGATCCAGCTACAGTTACAGACTCAACAAAGAATGTAGATAAAAAGCTCTTAAAGCAAGAATTTGATAATTTTTTAAAGTGTGGGCTAGTTTTGGAAGAGGCAGCGCTGAACACAGGTGTGAGTCATACAGGTTCTATAAAGCAGATTTCAGAAGGGATACCTGCGAAAGTTTCAGGCGAGGAAATCAAAGAGAAAACAATAAGTAATGGAGCACATATCTCACCTCACACACATCAACAAGTGAAATTTGCTTCTGAGGAAGTGAACCTTCTTTGTGAAGTGACAGAATGGAACAGCATTGAACATCACAATAATCTGTGCACCACTGTAGAACCACAGCACATTTTAAACATTGCAGTTCTGTCATGTCCCCAGGTGTGGTGTTTGTGCTCTCCTAAATTACCACCGATTGTACCACTTTGGAACGATTCACTTCATTGGGTCAGACTATCATCAGTGATTTCAGATTACTTAGACGACAAATTTAAAGCCTTCACAATGAAAGCAGATACAACAGACAGAGTCACAAGATGTTTACATGAACCAAAGTCAAACAACTCAAAACCCAACCAGGCTGACCTTTGTGAGGTAACGTCAAACGACTCAAAACCTGACCAACACAGTCAGGCTGACTTTTATGAACCACAGTTAAATGATCCAAAACCCAGTCAGGCTGACCTCTATGAACTAAAGTCAAATGACTCAAAACCCAACCAGGTTGACTTCTGTGAACAAAATTTAAAAGACTCAAAACCCAGTCAGGTTGACCTTTATGAACTAAAGTCAAAAGACTCAAAACCCGACCAGTTCGACTTCTGTCAACTAAAGTCGAGTAGCTCAACACCCAACCACGTTCACTTTTGTGAACTAAAGTCAAATAACTCAAAACCTGACCGGGTTGACTTCTGTGAACAAAAATTAAACGACTCAAAACCGGGTCAGCCTGATCTATATGAACCACAGTTAAATTACTCAAAACCCAGTCAGGCTGACCTCCATCAACTAAAGTCAAATGACTTAAAACCCAACCAGGTTGACTTCTGTCAACTAAAGTCGAATAACTTAACACCTCACCAAGTTGACTTGTGTGAACTTAAGTCAAACGACTCAAAACCAGCACAGGCTGACTTCTGTCAACTGAAGTCAAATAACTTAAAACCCAACCAGATTGACTTCTGTGGACAAAAGTTAAACAACTCAAAACCCAGTCAGGCTGAACTTTATAACCTAAAGTCACATGACCCAGAACCTGGTCAACCTGACCTCTTTGAACAAGCGCAAGTCCATGACCCAACAATGACATTCTCTCAGTTACAACAGAGGCAACTCTTGACAGGCCCACATGAAGTCATGCCAGGCCTAAGCGTGCCAGTTTATACAGAAGAACATATTTCTTTCCACACCAATGAAGAAAATTTGCTCAGCGAACCAGCATACCAGAGTAAGGTGACTATCTCACCGAAAAAACTAAATGCAGAACACGACTATGGAAGGTCATTTGGGATCTCACCATTGGCTATCGCATCCTAGAAACGAGAGAATGGCCAGATGACAGAAGCCCAAGAGGAGAATACTTCACAAACTGCTGAAGCTGAAAGTCACTGCCTAGTGCAGACAGACAGATCCAAGTACAGGACATTTCACTATGAAGCTCCAACTGTGGAGAGGACCTACATTCCTAAAACCATTAGATTCACAGACACATTTAAGTTCTAAATACATGTAATGATGGTGTACATATGAGAGACATTGATGTGTCAATATCCACACAGTTGGATTCAAACTGATATGCTTCATTTGAAAACTTCAATCATGTAAAATAACTTTTGTCATCGCAGTAGTAGAAAGGGTTTATCGATATTACTACTGATATACATATGCAGTGTACATTGCGTCATATTTTTCATTTTTGTTGTTCTTCAGCCGAATGATGAAATGAACAGATAAAAAGATTTGCTCTTTATCCATCTTCAGTCTTTCTGTTTTGTCTTTTGCTTAGGCAGGCTCTTAACTGAGTGACATTTTCTTTTTTTTCTATGTGCTAGCAATAACAGCCAAATTTTCCCTGTGAATGTCCCTAAACGTGTGGCTGTGGTCCCTCACCTTCCTTAGATTGTGGCTTAGTGGTTAGAGAGTTGGTCTTGGGTTCAGAGGATTTCAGGTTTGAATCCTGTTCTAGCTGGAAGAACGGGGGGGGGGGGGATGCACCCTCATCCATGGCAGAAGTGGCATCTATCTTCACATTACTCCAGGGACTGTAACTAAAACCCTGTACCTAAATAACTGTCAACTCTTCTGGGTAAGAGCACCAGCTAAGTGTGATGTAGTTCACCAATTTTAGGGCACTAGTATGTGAAATGACAATGCCTCCAACATCTCTGCCCCGTCCTCAGTCTCTCCTCTTCAGGTCATCCTTCTCTCCCTCTCCTCCTCTCCCACTGGACAGACCCACAGCCATTACTACATGTCATGTGCTGTATATACTCCAGTATAGATGCAGCTGTTGTACCAATAATTAGATTGTAGATAATCATTAGACAAACACACTTTCTATGCATATGCACACACACACAAACTCACTTAGGTGTAGTCAAACATCAGTCTGTATCATCACCCATACACCCATATATAAACACACATTCACACAAATACAGATTAACATATTTATTTGAATTCATAGACATACATTTATAAACATACAGTATGTCACAAAAGTGAGTACACCCCTAACATTTTTGTACTTTGTACAAATGTACAATGTAAAGTAGGTGTAAGATGTACACTGCCTACTTTACATTGACCTACATACACATTTTACTATACAAAAACACCAATCACTATAAATCGCTATACATATCCACATGTATTAACATAACTTCACACGTAAAAAGTAACCTATATTTAGGTATTAAAATACTTAATAAAATACATATATACATATAGGCCTATATCATACATGTGCTTCCCTCAGGAAGAGGCTGTTTCCTGTCTGCTGGTGGAAGCTGGGGTTCATGTTCCTCCCCCAGACATTGTGCTGGAGAGATGCTGATGTGTGTGCTAGACCCCACCCTCACTTCATGAGTCTCTGGACCACAGACCCCATCCAGCTCAGGGCCCTGGATCACCACACTGCTGGGTGTAGTAGTGTCCTCCATATCGGTAGGATGCCCAAGTAAGGCATAAAGTGGCCACTGGAGGTCCCGATATCTTCCCAATGTGATAAAGTGGGTACTAGAGATATCACTATTACCACCATCTGTAAGATAAAGCACACATTTTAAAACTGCTTGTTCATGTCCTTGATTGTGATTGGCTGAATCACGTTCCAAGCTGTTGCAAATCTCAACATAACCATACAGGTTTCCCTCATAACATTCTGTTACAAATTTCAATATTACTCCGCAGTGAACCTCAATTAAGAACTCCTACAAAATAGCAGATAATAGTGAAAATGTCAGACAGTGGCTTTGTTGTAAACTTGTAAACTGAAATTTAATTTAGCAGTTGTACGATTATTGACACCATTAAGTAGATATTAATAAGCATTCCTAAATGTTGGGCTGCAATGACACTTTGTTGCAGTTGTGCGCTTGTGGTCTGTCTACCTGTTGTAGAGTTAGTGTTGCGTGGTGACCACTTCCCTAAAGGAACTATATGTATTGGTGGAAGAGTGATTATTTATTCATATATAATGTTATGTCTTAATTTGTGTGACTTTATTTAATGAAATCTGATCAAACATTAGTTGTAACTTAGTTGAGTAAGCCACTCGAGTCTGTGGGTTTGGACTGTATTTATAACAGCTAGGGGGATCTTCCATCAGGTCTCTGTCTTCATAACAAATAGAACTGTCTCTTTTACACAGCTAACACAGCTGGGTGCTATTAGAACATCCTCCTCTACTATAAATGATTCAGGGAAGCATGTGATGGAGTTCTATCACTATGGTAACTATGTGTTTTGAAAGAGTCTGACTCTGTGGTGGTGTGGTCAGAGTGCATGTTCTGTAGCCCATAGAGCTGGGTTTGAAGCTGGGTGGGGTGACTGCTCTCTCCCCTCACTACAGATAGAGTCAGGAGTAGCATGGCTTGCCATGAGTCCATCAGAGGGGTCTGTGTGTGAAATACAGTGGGGGAAATGTGTCATAAAGCAGGATCCACCTAGAGCGCAGAGTGGTCCTTTTTATGCCTTTACACCCAAGGAAGGACTGGGACTGAAACAGAGTCCTAGAGCTCATTTAACTAACCTCACCACACCGCTACATTTTGGACTTACTAGTCAGAGTGCATGTAAAGTGCACACACACACACACACAAAGTCATATTGGATTCATTATTTGTGTGTATTTGTGTGTGTGTGTGTGTAGAGTTGTGTAGCCTGCAATGCCACATCAAACTAAAACTAGACTGCATTCCTGCAGAACATGCAAAAAGTGTGCTTGCATTTTAGCATAGTTAGCATAACTTCTAAATAGCTTCAGCTAATATAGCTACACAACACTGTAAGCCAGGCATGTCAAACTCAGTTTGGCTCTGGGGCCGGATCCAGACTTTCTGTTCTCAGGTGGGCCGGATCAGTAAAAGAATGTCAACTCCAAATATTTAGCTTTGTTTTTCAGTAGGCCTACTATGCTTTATCATTCAGCCTACATTTGTAGCCTACCCTACATAGGCTATTATGATCATGGATGACAAGGGATCTTTTCTAAGCACAACACATTTATTCACAAACAATGAAAAAAAAATATTTTCATGTTTGGCGGTGAATGTGTTAACAACTGGTTTATTTTAACAGTTGAGTGAATGCAGTTTTACACCTGAACCAACTCCCCACATTAACAAACTCAAGTGGGAGCTATGAAAAAAATATTTTCGCCTTAATTGTCATACTGCTTTGAAATAAATATAAAAAAGAAATACAAAATAAAAGTTATAGCAGTGCATGGGCAATAAGATTAGACTACATCACATCAAACTACTAGGCTGGGCCTACTGAAGCTGAGAACATACTGCACAATATTAATTGTCTTTAATATGAAACCAGATGAATCTTATTTTTAATGACCTGTATTCATGAGTGCAAACAAATTTCGTGTCATCACACTTTTTTTCTCTCTCTCACTGCACTCCTGCAGTCTACTTGCTGCTGCTGGCTCTTGAAACTTGGCATTTTTGCCTTCACAAGTGCATCAATATTAGGTGTCAAATCCTGAGTAGCAGCACATTTAACAATGTCATTCAAGTGTTTATTTGTTAACCTTGAGCGCTGCTTTGTGTTATTATTGTTTATTACGGAGAACACAGATAAGTAGTAGTAGGTGTGTTGACCGATAACTTGTTTAGTAGTGGTGAATGGTGAAGCAAGATTGCCGGTTTATTTTTACTTAGACACATCACGTTGCGAATGTTTACATTCTGTGACTAAGGCTACTTTCAGACGTGATGTTTTTTTTTACAGACGTCGGTGGATGGTTTACCTTATTTTCCTATGGTAGGCTACGTTCAGACGTGATGGTTTTTTTTACAGACGTCGGTGGATGGTTTACCTTATTTTCCTATGGTAGGCTACGTTCAGACGTGATGGTTTTTTTACAGACGTCGGTGGATGGTTTACCTTATTTTCCTATAGTACAGGGTGTTTTTAAAAAAAACAAACATCCTGGGTGGTTTTTAAACTGCCGCCGCTGGTGCTTTTTTCCACCCACCCCGGGTGGTTTTCAAGTTGAGAAATTTGAACTCGCCCCGAAAAAAACACAATACGTGAGGTGCTTTTTTGACAGCTGACCAATGAGCGACTGAAATTCTGTAGTTTCGAAGAAGAAACATGGCGGCGAAAACAAAGTCTCTCAAGTCAAACAAAATTCCAACCGAACAACTGGTGGTACTCATAAGTAAACACACAGAGCTATATGACATGGCAAATAAGTTATACCATAACGTCTACACAGGGAGACCGTTTGGAGATCGATTGGGGCACTTTTGGGACACAACTGTAGGTATTAATTTCAGTTGTTTTCATCCGCTCACACCACAAGCTAGGCTAACCGTTAGCGTTTACGGTCTGCTGCTAGGCACCGCCCCCGTGCTTTTTTGGAAGGCTTTTTTTCTCTCTTTCTGTTATAAAAAACCATAGACTGTAAAAAACCATCACGTCTGAACCTGTTCTTATATACAGTCTATGGTCTGAACTCGTGTCAGTGCCGCATGCTGTACGTGAACGCTTTTACACATTTACGTCCCTCTAGCGGCCGGAAGGAGCATTTGGTTTGTATTTATTTTTAAAAAATCACAACTTTTGATAGAAATGAGCTAGAGACTCGCTTCTTTTTTTGACATACTCAGAAATTTATGCTGGGCCGGATTAAATCATCCAACGGGCCGGGTCCGGCCCGCGGGCCGTATGTTTGACATGCCTGCTGTAAGCACAGTTAATTACTTCACATTTTTACCATAGTTAGCATAATTAGCATTGTTTGTTAGCATAGTTACCATAATTGCTAACAAATACTAGCTGAGTTAACTAAGTAACACTGTTAACCCAGTTAATTACTTTGCATTTTAGCATAGTTAGCATTGTTAGCATAATGTCTAAATAGCTTCAGCTAATATATAGCTACACAACACTGTTAGCCCAGTTAGCATAATTAGCATTGTTTGCATAATTATCATTGCTAGCATAACTGCTAACAAATACTAGATGAGTTAATTACTTCACATTTTTAGCATAGTTAGCATAATTAGCATTGTTAGCTTACTTATCATTGTTAGCATAACTGCTAATGAATACTAGCTGAGTTAACCAAGTAACACTGTTAACCCAGTTAATTACTTTGCATTTTAGCATAGTTAGCATTGCTACCATTGGTAGCATAACGGCTAACAAACCTTTGCTAAGTTAGCAGAGTAGCACTGACTACATAGATAAATATAGCCGCAAGCGGCGATGACGGGCCCTCGCACCTGCGGTGCAGGGACGTGGCATGCCACCCCTCTCAAATGTATCCTCTGTGTCACAAATGCATTTATTGTAGAGATTTGATATGTGGATGCTAAATCATAGGAGCTTTATATTGTCTACTGGGAGTACGTGTATGTAAAGGAAATGTTCTTTAGGAATAGGTGTGGTGCAATTATCTTTGTGTTTGCACGTGTGTGTTTTAAAGGGATTTTTTTTGTGTTTGTGTTGGTTTAAGAGTGTTTGTCTGTGCCTGTCTGAGGTTTTTGTGTGTGTGTGTGTCTGTGGATGTGTGAAGTCAAGACACTGCTGAGTACACATACATCTAAACTAAATTAATCTGATGAATGTCAATTAAAAAAAATAGATGTACTGCATAACAGTACATGGTATGACCGCAGTGTATTAAAATGTGTGAACTGTTGGTATGATAGGTGTGTGGTAGAGCAGTGTTGTGAGGTGAGAATTTGTGTGGAAATGATGTTGTGCAAGTGGGCATGGATGTAGGTTTTGAATGAATTACATTGTGTGTTTGTGTAGTGTTTAGAAGTGATTTCTGAAAGGGATAGATGTTGTCATAGTATGTATGTACATGTGTTATTTTGAACCCTCCCTGACACTTGCTGTCGGCATAGAGATGGTAATCATGACATAGTTTTCTATGAAGTATCATATAAAGAATTATGTTATGAGTTGTTATAAGTTGTGTGTAGAAGTGAAATTTCTATTTCTGTTTTGTTGTGATGAGGAGACACAGGCTACATCTCCAGATGGTAATACAAGAACAGGAACATAAGGAGGGCGACAAGAGTACAATTGCATATGAGGATGGTTGCGTAAAACACCAGAAGTGTATGGGGGATGTTGATAGTAGTGGATCATAGGAGAATGTTGTTATAAAGTTTTCATTCAGTTTATGTGTTTGTTTAATATTGTGTCATAAAAGTGTAATAAAAGTGTGGATTTTGTATACGGCAGTGGCTTTGGTGACACTGATAAAGCAATGATCACATTGTTCAGAGTGGGGCAGTTCATATGAAAGGCAAAGGAATTTGTTGAATATAGCTGTGCAATGTATGACTTGAGGATTGGGTGTGGGTAAGATAAGTGGTATGAGAAGAAGCACAAGTTTTACTTGTATGAATGTGGAAATGTAGTTAAAGGGATAATGTATCAGAAGTATGAGCATGAGAATATGCAGAAACTATAATCCAACATGTTTTGGAGTTTGCATTAAGGCAAAGTTCACAGAAGAATTACAGTGAGGGTGTGAACAGTTATATACCAAAAGATAAAGTATAGTGGTGTAGTTGTGACTGGTAGCAAATACTAAAAGTAAGTATGTGTACATATCTGTACAAGTGATTATATGCCAACTGAGTGAAATGGTAGAGGGATGGAAAATGCTCCTTTACCTGGAAAGGCCTAGGACTAGGAGTGTCAGATAAACATGGGTCAACTTAATGGATCAAGTTCTCCTTTGTGTAAAATATTTATCATCCGATGGCAGCCAATGATGTCTTTTATTTATTTAGGCTATTTGGGCAATTCAAAGCATAACTGTCACATCCAAAAAATATTTTGGACAATGCAAATTATTCTGGGGAAAGTGTTTCAAGTCCTTCAACCAAAAAGTCAATGCTCCATTTCCAAGCTACCGTCATCCACATCATACCATAGCGTGTATACGGTACATGAGTTTTGCTTGGCACTGACTGTATTTTTTGCCATCTCGCGCAGCTGCGGCAGGTGAAATATTATCTCTACCAAAGCAGTGCTACAAGAACACAGAGTTCACAGAAAAAAAACACGCACATACTACTGTCCATTTCTAATGTGAGTTTTGCAACAGAAAGACCAGCAGCTTTTACAGCCAACAGTAGGCTATTCGTTGTCATTTTTAGGTTGCTTTTAATGCTTTGGTCAAACATGAAGGTGTTTTAGACAACAAACATACCGGTACTCCAGTCTTCTACCAAGTACACAAAACTATTCAATCTAAACTAGCATTATTCATCTTCCATTCAGGTCTTTCATCCTAAAAAATGACGGGATAAATAACTGTCTCGGACTCCCTAGAGCGCAGTTCGTTTGTATATTAGCAAGCTAACTCAGCTAACTAAAACTAACAACACGCGTTCATAGCCTATTTTATATATCATCAATGTTAACATGTACAACACCCGTTTTTTGGTGAAAAACATCACCTCTATGCAAGCATACATTTTATCTCGGAATGGGCAGCGTGGTTAAAGATGATTACTTAAAATTAACCAGGCGCCATTCATTACCAGAGCTCTACGTTATTACAACCTAGGCTACATATGCTAAGTCTATCCTTGACCCGGTATTTATCTCAAATCGCTTTATATAAGCTACACTAGTAATATAATTCTTATCTTACACTAACAAGAAGTGTTAATAGGGTTTTTAGTTATGGGAAAAAAGAGATGTAACTTACGCCACACAAGAACGAATTCATATGTGGCTTCCAGTGCTTTCTTCTAACTTTGGACTCCCCCAGTTTTCTTCGCTTTGGGTCGCGGGGGAAACGATGTAACCGCTTCCCCTTTTGTGGTTTAGTGCCACAGCCATACGATACACAGCAGGGCATCCCCCTCGTTTAAAGAAATGTAAGTGTTTGATAAAACTTTGTTGAATCTCTCTTGAACCATGCTCATCGTCTGTCAACGTCAGTAGAAGTGATAGACCGGAGTTAGCCTACAACGACACCCTGTGTCGTTTTCCAGTAGTGCTAGCCAGTGAGTTTCACGATAGAATGATAATATGGAAGCTGTATGGATATCCGTTAGTGGAAAACTATTCCAAAATGACGAACGGTTTAATATGGAAAATATCAAATAAACCCGAATACATTGTAAAGTTACAAGGAAATAGTTCATTATTATATCACTGCTTGCTGGGATTTTCCATTGTGAAGTGCTGTTTAAATAACGTTGAAGTTTTTCACCGTAATAAAAATATCACTCTGAACTTGTGAGAGGGAGAGGGGGAAATGTAATTTGATTGTATTATGTTTTACTCGTTCATTGCACTTCGTTGTAAATGACAGCTAGCCCATTTAGACAGAATAGTTGACATTACGTGTAATTGTGCTATGGGTTTCAATAGGATTTGGGATGAAAACGCTTATGGACAGTGTAGTAAAATAAGTTGAGATAAAAGTAGAGGCTAACACAGAACATGAGTTAAAGTAACATTTAAACTGGCAGGCCAGAGGGAGTTCAAACATAGGGCAGAACATAAGCTGAAGGTAAAGAGCATAGAGCTGACATGTCAAGTTGCGCAGGAAGGGAGATTTGCAAGCCACGCAAAGTTGCCTTATCAGTTGAAAAACAGAGAGGTTTGTTCGTGCGCACACATGCACACCAAGGGGCCCGAGTTGCGAAAAAGGCAGTTGCTCAACACGCACACACGCACACCAAGGGGCCCGAGCTGCGAAAAAGGAGGCTTGCTCGCACGCACATATGCACACCAAAGCGCCCAAGTTGCAAAAGAAGAAAGGTTGCTCAACATGCACACACGCACATCGAGAGGCACCGGATGCATATGGCAGTAGCAAAAAAGGGAAGTGCGCAACTAAAACAGATCTAAAGGCAGAGATGAACACCATTTAACTTAGAAGAGAAAATGGAAAATAAACCACTTTTAGATGAAGAACAAACTATTTCAAGATAAAACTATTCATGTACTGTCTATAAGCACATAGGTACACAAAGTATAGGGCTTCTGCCCTAAAGTGGGATAAAACAGGTTATACCTACAGCACAGATAGGAACAAATGCACACACACACATATGCACACACACATACGTCTTAAAACATGCATGCATGAGATTAGGAGGTTGGGAAAAGGATATAAGAACAAGTTGAAAGTCATGGAATGTATGTTACAATGGTGGTTATGTATGTAAAGTAACTATAAAAGAAATAGCTTGAGTAAACTTGTTGCTGGTCATGAAACTGAGCCATTGCGAAACCCAGGAAACCATTGGGGCCTGTCCTAACTCGAACGGCAGTGCAACAGCGCACTCAACAGCCCAACTTGAGTGTAGCCATTATTTTTAATGTCACTAGTAAGGTGGAAAACCACCAATATGAAATAACGCAAGCGTCAGCAGCACAGGAAAGAGGGGCAAAACCACCAATATGAAATGACGCAAGCGCCAGTTGCACAGGAAAGAGGCGCCCCAAGACAGTTGCCAAACTCAGCACGAAGGACGGAGAGCCGTTGAAAATAAGGAACTTAGAAACAGAATAAAAGGCCAGGGTCCGGGACGGTTAAGTTGAGACTTGCTGGGGACATCTTCCGAGACGCATCCAACCAACAACTCTCCGATCGATCGATCCTTTGGCTCAGCGACTGACAGCAACAAGTTCACTCAGGCAATGCATTGTTTCGACTCTGCAGTCTGTTGTGAATAAAGTTCTGGTCAACAACTTGCCTCAAGAGAAGCGGTCAGACTCAGTTATTTCTTTAATTCAACAAGTGAATAGTTTAATTGTTAGAAGAGCAATATCAACAGAGAAAGCAGCAGGCTGGCAGACTGCCAGTGACAGAGAAGTTTCCACGACAACAGTTGCAGAAAATAGACTCGTTTCTAACGTGGTCTGTGAGCGACAAACATCGTCTGTGAGTGGACGGATCTGTTAACATGCATACAACTCACCGGACAAACATCGGACAGAAACCGCCCCCGCAGAATGAAATTATCCATCTCCGAAACACTACAAATAAAACAGAACTTATAACATTGTGGCTACTATCCTAGCTAGCAAGCAAAGCTCTATGCTCACTTCGTGAGGGCTAATATGGTAGCAAGGAAGCTAACTTTCAGTCAGCTGTAACACGCTAGATCACAGCCCTTCTATGCTCGCTTCGTTTATTTCTTTCACTAAGTGAAGCAATATTTCGTAGTTTACTAATAACATATAGTAAAAATATCATGGCAGGACTTTGAAATATCAGAATGTAGCTAAGCCTTAAGCCAGTATCACATTAATGAAAGAAAATGGCGCCCTGTTGCTGAGCTGCTGCTGAACTGGGGGACCCAATAGCTGCCCGCGCCCTTGCCTGACTTTAACGCACTATGGAACACACCTGTTGATTGATGCCAATTCATTAAAAAATGACAAATATTGGCTTCACAGCCCTTCAACATTTAACATCTACACCACTTCCACACCATGTATACCAAATCTCACATAAATCTAATGTACCGTGTAGCTTTACCACAACCTAAAACAAGTCATTCTGCTACCAGATGGTGGCGCTATGCCTGACTGCCATTTCACTCACACAGATATGTTCATAGTCATGACAGACATTAACCTGTCAAGTTTTGTTCTTGTCAAACAATGCATAATGAATTGGTGACACATTTCCTGTGTATCTGGATACTTATAATGTGATACATAAATTCATCGAAGCATTGTTTCGTCATCTTACAACATATCAAAAATCTTTTCGCAATTTAACATCTACAACATGTTGACATGATGTATACCAAAACGGACACAAATTTGATGTACGGTTTAGGACAAGTACGTTAAATTCCATTGTATGTCAAATCGCACAAAAGTCCAAATATCTCACTTCCTGTTGGGTGTGGCCATGCCATTGTATTGACCTTTTTTGTTCGCCTTAGTGAGATGAACCCACCTACCAAATTTCGTGCATGTAGCTGAAAGTGTATGGCACCCACGAACCTCTGTAACAACAGGGGGCGCTACAGTGTCCCTGGGCAACTTCAGGGCTTGGGTATTTCTCTCTGAGTAGCGGGGGGAATTTCTGACGTGTGTGCCAAATTTCATGAGTTTTCGTGCATGGGAACCGCCTCAAAAAAGGGCAAACGGCGCGGGAGGAAAAGAATAATAATAAATATAGCCGCAAGCGGCGATGACGGGCCCTCGCACCTGCGGTGCAGGGACGTGGCATGCCGCCCCTCTCAAATGTGTCCTCTATGTCACAAATGCATTTATTGTAGAGATCTGATATGTGAATGCTAAATCATAGGAGCTTTATATTGTCTACTGGGAGTACGTGTATGTAGAGAAAATGTTCTTTAGAAAAAAGGTGTAGTGCAATTATCTTTGTGTTTGCATGTGTGTGTGTTAAAGGGAATTTTTTTGTGTTTGTGTGGGTGTGAGAACAGGAACGGAAGGAGGGCGACAAGAGTACAATGGCATATGAGGATGGTTGCGTGAAACACCAGAAGTGTATGGGGGTGTTGATAGTAGTGGATCATAGGAGAATATTGTTATAAAGTTTTCATTCAGTTTATGTGTTTGCTTAATATTGTGTAATAAAAGTGTGTATTTTGTATAAGGCAATGGATCGCACAGAGGATATACATACTGTAAAATACACATTCAATCAATATTCAAACACTAACACACATCGGTGGGGAGTCAGACAAAAGTTAATTCTCAAAGTCTCCCACATACTCGTGAAAGTAGGCTATGACTTGAGGAGCTAGCAGGGAGCTAGCCACAGCAGCAACAATAGCGACAGTAAGCTGTATTGTCAACATTTAAACGATTGCTACACAGTTCTTACATATTTGTACATTCCATTACAAAGTTGCAAAATGGCATCTAATGGGGACACACGCACCAGTGTGACAATAAAGAGTTTGTCACATACACCTACCTAAAAGAATAAATAGACGCCGTTTGTGAGTAGGCTATTTTACTCTGTATCGTAAGCCAACTGAAAAATCAGCGCAAACCCACAATTTAATGCCTCGTGCGTTCTACCCTCAAATAGAACACTTGACAGCTAGAATTAAATTAAATGGGCGTGTCTGTAAATACAGGAAAACACTGTGGCACCCCCAAAATAAATATTAAAATGTACTATGTGCCACACAATATGTACTATGTGCCACACAATCAGGCTAAGATAGCTACCCGCACGTTCCAAGCTTGCCAGTCTTACTTTGAACCGAAGCAAAACAATACAGTTATCAGTGTACTAAATCCACTTGAACACGTTAAAGTTTTAACAGATTAGTTAGGCTTCCTTACATGGTCGGAAGCTCACCTGAAAATACATAATGGGCAGCTTTTAGGAACACTAATACAGGAGTGGCAAGATCTTGTATTTCACGAACTCTGTCTGCATGATATGTTTTCAGATTTAATACCGGGGTTAGCCTACAGCGCCACCCTGTGTCGTTTTTCAGTAGTGCTAGTAGTGAGTTTCATGAAAGAAGACCAAAAATTGCGCTTAAAACGCACATTCACGTCTTCTCGTTTTCCTTGTTAAAACCGTATGCATGACTTCAAAGTTTAACAATTTGAGTAGCAGTATTATAATCACTTCTACAAACCGATTGAGTTTCGCTGAGATTGGACAGCACAACTGTAAGATATTTGCATTAGAAGTAGGCCATAATATGGAACCTGTACCGCGCTAACCGGTAATGTTTAGTCATGAGACGAAAAAAGCAGCTACGGATATCAGTTAGTGGGAAACTATTATAAAATGACGAACGGTTTGATATGGAAAATATCAAATAAACCCGAATATATTGTAAAGTTACAAGGAAATAGTTCATTATTATACCACTGCTTGCTGGAATTCCCCATTGTGAAATGCTGTTTAAATAACGTAGAAGTTTTTTCCACATGTTCACCGTAATAAAAATTACTCCCTGAACTCCCAGATTAGACTAGAGTTGATGGCTACAACTAACACAAGTCTGGGAAAGCATTTGTTTTATTCGAGCATATTGCAACGCTTAAAAGTAGATATTGAACCATCGCCTGTGCATCTTACCAGAGGTGCGCACAGCACAGCGGGTATTTGCGCGTCTTACTGGAGAGGCGTCGTGGCGAGCAGATCATTCTGCTTCGGTTTTGGGAAGTTCTCTTCATTTCCCTATCGTTTTATTAAGAATGAATTATAGATTGCGATATATTTGAATTATGTAGGCTATTGTATCCCCGCGTGCTGCAACAGCTCGCTGTGTTTGTTTAGCCGAGTCTGCATGGCTGTAGCCTCAGGACTGTCGTTGTCTTTGAACTTGGCTTGTCATTGTTGATTCTGAATTTAGACGATGTGAAGGAGGTGATCTAAAATAGCCTTTCGTTGACATGTCGGAACGGTGGGTTTCATTTTTTTGGAACAAAGAGATCTAAGTCTTGGCCTTCGGAGAAACGCTCCCCTTTGTAAGTGGTCTGTAAGCGTGAAGCATCGTCTGTGAGTGGACGGATCTGTTAACATGCATACAACTCACCGGACAAACATCGGACAGAAACCGCCCCCGCAGAATGAAATTATCCATCTCCGAAACAGTACAAATAAAACAGAACTTATAACATTGTAGTTAATATCCTAGCAAGCCAGCAAAGCGTAGCATCCAGTTCATCTATGCTCACTTCGTCAGGGCTAGCAAGGAAGCTAACCTTCAGGCAGCTGTAACACGCCAGCCCTTCTATGGTCGCTTCGTTTATTTCTTTCACTAAGTGAAGCAATATTTCGTAGTTTACCAATAACATATAGTAAATATATCATGGCAGGGCTTTGAAATATCAGAATGTAGGCCTAAGCCTTAAGCCAGTATCACATTGATGAAAGAAAATGGTGCCCTGTTGCTTCTGAACTGCTGTTGAACTGGAGGACCCTTTAGCTGCCCGTGCCCTTGCCTGACTTTGACGCACTATGGAACACACCTGTTGATTGATGCCAATTTATTAAAAAATGACAAATATTGGCTTCACAGCCCTTCAAAATTTAACATCTGTACTACTTTCACACCATGTATACCAAATCTCACATACATGTAATGTACCGTGTAGCTTCACAACATCTTAAAACAAGTCATTCTGCTACCAGATGGTGGCGCTATGCCTGACTGCCATTTCACTCACACAGATATGTTCATAGTAATGACAAACATTAACCTGTCAAGTTTTATTCTTGTCAAACACTGCATAATGAATTGGTGATACATTTCCTGTGTATCTGGATACTTATAATGTGATACTTAAATTCATCAAACCGTTGTTTCGTCATCTTACAACATATCAAAAATCTCTTCGCAATTTAACATCTACAACATGTTGACATCATGTATACCAAAACTGACACAAATCTGATGTACGGTTTAGGACAAGTACGTTAAATTCCATTGTATGTCAAATTGCACAATAGTCCAAATATCTCACTTCCTGTTGGGTGTGGCCATGCCATTGTATTGACCTTTTTTGTTCGTCTTAGTGAGATGAACCCACCTACCAAATTTCGTGTATGTAGCTGAAAGTGTATGGCAACCACGAACCTCTGTAACAACAGGGGGCGCTGCAGTGTCCCTGGGCAACGCCAGGGCTTGGGTATTTTTCTCTGAGTAGCGGGGGGAATTTCTGACGTGTGTGCCAAATTTCATGAGTTTTCGTGCATGGGAACCGCCTCAAAAAAGGGCAAACGGCGCAGGAGGAAAAGAAGAATAATAATAATAATAAATATAGCCGCAAGCGGCGATGACGGGCCCTCGCCCCTGCGGTGCAGGGACGTGGCATGCCGCCCCTCTCAAATGTGTCCTCTATGTCACAAATGCATTTATTGTAGAGAGACACACCAATATGTTATGTTCTATCATCTTGAATTTATAAAAACACACCGTCAATATCAGATGACCAAGAACACCTCCAACTACGTTACATTAGGCTCCCCCATTCATTCATTCTTGTTTACATGTGATGTCACTAGCCATGAACTACTCTGTTGCCTTGGCAACGATAAACTATACAAGTCATCAGCCGTTCGTTCAGTCTGGCAGACTAACGCTAGTTAGTCTGATGTCGTTAAGAGAGAAGGATCGCACAGAGGATATACATACTGTAAAATACACATTCAATCAATATTCAAACACTAACACACATCGGTGGGGAGTCAGACAAAAGTTAATTCTCAAAGTCTCCCACATACTCGTGAAAGTAGGCTATGACTTGAGGAGCTAGCAGGGAGCTAGCCACAGCAGCAACAATAGCGACAGTAAGCTATATTGTCAACATTTAAACGATCGCTACACAGTTCTTACATATTTGTACATTCCATTACAAAGTTGCAAAATGGCATCTAATGGGGACACACGCACCAGTGTGACAATAAAGAGTTTGTCACATACACCTACCTAAAAGAATAAATAGACGCCGTTTGTGAGTAGGCTATTTTACTCTGTATAAGCCAACTGAAAAATCAGTGCAAACCCACCATTTAATGCCTCGTGCGTTCTACCCTCAAATAGAACACTTGACAGCTAGAATTAAATTAAATGGGCATGTCTGTAAATACAGGAAAACACTGTGGCACCCCCAAAATAAATATTAAAATGTACTATGTGCCACACAATCAGGCTAAGATAGCTACCCGCACGTTCCAAGCTTGCCAGTCTTACTTTGAACCGAAGCAAAACAATACAGTTATCAGTGTACTAAATCCACTTGAACACGTTAAAGTTTTAACAGATTAGTTAGGCTTCCTTACATGGTCGGAAGCTCACCTGAAAATACATAATGGGCAGCTTTTAGGAACACTAATACAGGAGTGGCAAGATCTTGTATTTCACGAACTCTGTCTGCATGATATGCGTTCAGATTTAATACCGGAGTTAGCCTACAGCGCCACCCTGTGTCGTTTTCCAGTAGTGCTAGCAGTGAGTTTCATGAAAGAAGACCAAAAATTGCGCTTAAAACGCACATTCACGTCTTCTCGTTTTCCTTGTTAAAACCGTATGCATGACTTCAAAGGTTAACAATTTGAGTAGCAGTATTATAATCACTTCTACAAACCGATTGAGTTTCGCTGAGATTAGACAGCACAACTGTAAGATATTTGCATTAGAAGTAGGCCATAATATGGAACCTGTACCGCGCTAACCGGTAATGTTTAGTCATGAGACGAAAAAAGCAGCTACGGATATCAGTTAGTGGGAAACTATTATAAAATGACGAACGGTTTGATATGGAAAATATCAAATAAACCCGAATATATTGTAAAGTTACAAGGAACTAGTTCATTATTATACCACTGCTTGCTGGAATTCCCCATTGTGAAATGCTGTTTAAATAACGTAGAAGTTTTTTCCACATGTTCAACGTAATAGAAATTACTCCCTGAACTCCCAGATTAGACTAGAGTTGATGGCTACAACTAACACAAGTCTGGGAAAGCATTTGTTTTATTCGAGCATATTGCAACGCTTAAAAGTAGATATTGAACCATCGCCTGTGCATCTTACCAGAGGTGCGCACAGCACAGCGGGGATCATTTCTGCTTCGGTTTTGGGACGTTCTCTTCATTTCCCTATCGTTTTATTAAGAATGAATTATAGATTGCTATACATTTGAATTATGTAGGCTATTGTATCCCCGCGTGCTGCAACAGCTCGCTGTGTTTGTTTAGCCGAGTCTGCATGGCTGTAGCCTCAGGACTGTCGTTGTCTTTGAACTTGGCTTGTCATTGTTGATTCTGAATTTAGACGATGTGAAGGAGGTGATCTAAAATAGCCTTTCGTTGACATGTCGGAACGGTGGGTTTCATTTTTTTGGAACAAAGAGATCTAAGTCTTGGCCTTCGGAGAAACGCTCCCCTTTGTAAGTGGTCTGTAAGCGTGAAGCATCGTCTGTGAGTGGACGGATCTGTTAACATGCATACAACTCACCGGACAAACATCGGACAGAAACCGCCCCCGCAGAATGAAATTATCCATCTCCGAAACAGTACAAATAAAACAGAACTTATAACATTGTAGCTAATATCCTAGCAAGCCAGCATAGCGTAGCATCCAGTTCATCTATGCTCACTTCGTCAGGGCTAGCAAGGAAGCTAACCTTCAGTCAGCTGTAACACGCCAGCCCTTCTATGGTCGCTTCGTTTATTTCTTTCACTAAGTGAAGCAATATTTCGTAGTTTACCAATAACATATAGTAAATATATCATGGCAGGGCTTTGAAATATCAGAATGTAGGCCTAAGCCTTAAGCCAGTATCACATTGATAAAAGAAAATGGCGCCCTGTTGCTTCTGAACTGCTGTCTAACTGGAGGACCCAATAGCTGCCTGCGCCCTTGCCTGACTTTAACGCACTATGGAACACACCTGTTGATTGATGCCAATTCATTAAAAAATGACAAATATTGGCTTCACAGCCCTTCAACATTTAACATCTACACCACTTCCACACCATGTATACCAAATCTCACATAAATCTAATGTACCGTGTAGCTTTACCACAACCTAAAACAAGTCATTCTGCTACCAGATGGTGGCGCTATGCCTGACTGCCATTTCACTCACACAGATATGTTCATAGTCATGACAGACATTAACCTGTCAAGTTTTATTCTTGTCAAACAATGCATAATGAATTGGTGACACATTTCCTGTGTATCTGGATACTTATAATGTGATACATAAATTCATCGAACCGTTGTTTCGTCATCTTACAACATATCAAAAATCTTTTCGCAATTTAACATCTACAACATGTTGACATGATGTATACCAAAACTGACACAAATTTGATGTACGGTTTAGGACAAGTACGTTAAATTCCATTGTATGTCAAATCGCACAAAAGTCCAAATATCTCACTTCCTGTTGGGTGTGGCCATGCCATTGTATTGACCTTTTTTGTTCGCCTTAGTGAGATGAACCCACCTACCAAATTTCGTGCATGTAGCTGAAAGTGTATGGCACCCACGAACCTCTGTAACAACAGGGGGCGCTACAGTGTCCCTGGGCAACTTCAGGGCTTGGGTATTTCTCTCTGAGTAGCGGGGGGAATTTCTGACGTGTGTGCCAAATTTCAGGAGTTTTCGTGCATGGGAACCGCCTCAAAAAAGGGCAAACGGCGCAGGAGGAAAAGAAGAATAATAATAATAATAATAATAATAATAATAATAATAATCTTAGCAGAAACAATAGGGCTTCGCACCTCCGGTGCAGGCACAGCCTGCACCTCCGGTGCTCGGGCCCTAATAATAATAATCTTAGCAGAAACAATAGGGCTTCGCACCTCCGGTGCAGGCACAGCCTGCACCTCCGGTGCTCGGGCCCTAATAATAATAATCTTAGCAGAAACAATAGGGCTTCGCACCTCCGGTGCAGGCACAGCCTGCACCTCCGGTGCTCGGGCCCTAACTACTAGAGATAACTACATAGGCTGCAATACACTCCCATGGCAGAACATTATGCAGGCCATGGCATGGGGATTATGACATCACTTGAGAGTTCTATTCCTGAACATTCCACATTTAAAAAATGGCAGTTGGTCCAGGTGCAACTGCCACAGTATTGACTGCCTCTCTTTCACCATTTTTAAACTGTCCTGTTTCAAACAGTTTAAGTAGTTGCTGCATGAAAATTTCACAGGTCACAGACAGATCCCAGACCTGAAGTTCATAGGTTAAACGGTTGCGTTTTGATCATTTAAAACTTCAGGCATGCACCCTGACCTGTTTACAGTAAGATGATGAAATGTATGGCAAAATCCCATAGACTGTCTGACACCATTTTTAATCTGTCCTGTCTCAAAAAGTTGAAGTAGTTGCCACATGAAATTGACACAGGTCACAGTCAGATCCCAGACCTCTCTTACAAAGTTTAAATCAAGTTTATAAGTAAAGCGGTTAAGTTTTAATCATTAAAAAACCGAGTGGAGGTTAGAGTGAGGGCAGAGGTCACTCTGGCTGCTAGAGTGGAGCAGTGTACTGTGACATCATCAGCCTGAACATTCCGCCATTCATTTTCAATGGGCCAAAAAGTTGCAGAAAAACGACAATAACGGACGAACTCTGCAAGCACACTTAATAAATGAATATTGTGAGGTAGTGTGATGAGCGGTAGAAAGCAGTCACCAGGAGCAGATGGTTCAGTGCAGAAAAGTAGTACAAAAATTTATTTTTTCTTTTTTAGGCTGCCGACAGGTTACACACAAAGACGAACTGAAAACACTTAACACAAAACAAAAAAAACTGCTAGGCTTGCATAAGCATTAAACATGTGGCTACAAAGTAACTGTATTCATATAACAAATAGATCCTCTCACCTCAGAGGCCCTAATCTGACTGACTGCCTTGTCCCCAGGCTACAGGTCATATAGGCACTCACCCCTCCCCATAGGAGCTAACCAATATACACAAACATATTATGGTCCAGAGCACTTATTTGCATTTACAAATACAACAGATTCACAGTATCTGTGAATAACAGCATGGTCATACTTTTGTCAGTAAACCTTCATGCATCATACAGCATTAAACAGGGTTATAACTTAAACCGGCACAAAAACACCCCTCCTCACGATAGATCAGTCCATGCTTTCGCGCTCACGCACGAATAAGAAGGTGGCAGTGAACCCGCTCGGTTTCGCCAGCGTCAACACTCCAGGTAAGTTCATTAATCCCTACGGTTTGCTTTTCCTTTGTTCCTTGTCTCCGTTATACTTTTGGAAATCTAAGCACACAGCATGGCGCGCATCATGCCGTTCTGCTCCGACCTCCGTGTACAGTTCGTGTAAGTCCAAGTCACAATAAAAGTTCAGTTTTTAAATCACCCACCGTGTTCGTAGTTTCCTTTGTACCGCGTCTGCCCCGCGGCACCCCTGCTACTCCCAGTTTGTTGTGTGTGCGTGTATGTGTGTAGTTCAGTCCACAATGCAACCAAGCTGCTAAAACGTCATGTTTGTTTAAAAAATAGCGATAGCGATGTAAGCGTCCATAAGCGCTATCTCCGTGACGAGGGGATTCACCTCGTCACAAATATAAATATGAAATCTGAATTGATGATAATGAGCATTCATCATTTATATTGTGTGTGTGTGTGTGTGTGTGTGTGTGCTCGCAGGCGCAGTTGTAATATCATGTAAATATCATGTAAACATACTAAATGTACAGTACAACTATTGTGACTTTGGTCTTGTTTGGCAGTGGTAACCTTTTGTATTATTATTTGAAATTGGCACCAATTCATTTGAATAATCTATCAATGCAATAATTTATCCAGGCAATCAGTTTTTATCCATCACCCAACTAAATCACCGCACAGTACTTACATTAGTTCCTCTAGTTTGCACTGTGGGTTGCTCTGAAGAGCAGAGAGAGATTCAACATCTGACTTCTGCAGATTATTGATACTCAGGTCCAGCTGTCTGAGACTTGATCCTGAGCTGAGGGCTGAAGCCAGAGAGGAACAGCTTTTCCCTGTCAGCTTACAGTCACGCAGCCTGGGAAAACATGATAACATCATGACACATGTATGGACACACACACACACACACACACACACACGCACACACACACACACACCTCTTTGCTAAATACTGAAAATTTTGTTACAATCTCATTAACTTATTCAGGCTCTAAGGCATATATCTTGTTCACACACACACACACACACACACCTATCTGCTAAATCCTTAAAATGTTGTCACAATTTCATAATCTTAATCAAGATTTCAGGTATATAACGCACACACACAGACACACACACACACACACACACACACACCTATCTGCTAAATCCTTAAAATGTTGTCACAATCTCATAACCTTAATCAAGCGAGAATAAGTAAAAGCCAGATAAGCTGGATACGCATTGCATGTCTCATCTCTTTTAATTCTAGTGACCAATCACAATGAATATATTTAAATTGTTGTAACATCATTGATGTATATGTTTAAACTCTGATGTTTCTGTGATGGGCTGGGTGAATCCTTATATGGACAGTGTCAGAAAAAAAGTGTCACTGGACTGCACAGGAACCGGGGAAGCAGGGAAACAGATAAAACAAGAGATCGGACCCAATTGCGTTAGCGTAGCCCCAAGAGGCCTTTATTCAGGGATTCAGGGTTGCTGAGACATAGACATAGACCGGACTAGGCAGACAGAGACTCGGTGGTGCTCGCTTGAGCACGTTGGCTGGAACAGATAAACAGGACTGGACAGACAAGGACACGGTGGTGCTCGCTTGAGCACATGGGCCAGGTAACGTGGGACTCGAACCCACAACTCTGGGGATCAGAGTCACTGCTCGGTGCATGTGGGTAGCGTGGGGATCGAACCCACGACTCTGGGGATCAGAGTGACATGCTCGGTGCATGTGGGTTGCGTGGGGATCGAACCCACGACTCTGGGGACCAGAGTCTGCCGCTCCACCGCCTGAGCCGGCGGTAGTCGAGTCAGGGATGTGGTCCGTGTCGTAGCCGTGGCAGAAGATTAAGGCGTAGTCGAGGTACCGGTCCGAGTCGAAGCCGTAAAATCAGTCCAGGCAAAACACGGAAAACACTGGAGGCAGGACTGACAAAACAGGACAGGAGACAAGGCACAGGCACGACAGAAACTGGAGAACAGGAACACGACATGATACTGGCAAAAACTGGAACTAGACAGGAAACTGAGAACAGGCAGGAGAACGGAAAACAAGACTGAAAAAAACAAGACAGAGTCGGGAGTCAGAATGCTGGTGTGGAGAAACACACCGTGGGCAAACGAGCGAGCAAACGAACCGACGACGAGGGAGTGGAAAGTGAGGTTTAAATTGTGCTGAAAATAAGGAGCTAAACGAGCGTGAACGAGGAAATGCGGGTGAGACCAATTAACAAGGGAACAAGGAGGCAAGGCAGACAGGTGGGGCAAATTAACATGGAACAAGGAGACAAGACACGCAGGTGAGGGAGATTATCGTGGCAGTGCAGGGTGTAGAGAGAATAATTGAAACTAATAAAATGATCAGGAGAAAACAAAGGAAAAACACAGCACTGCCAGAAAAACCCCAACGGAACACCGTGACAAAAAGTAAATGGTCAGTGTCTCCACTATAAGAAAACTAGAAAAGCAGTGTATTTTTGTGACACAGCCTGGGGCAAACATCATAATACATCTGAACACACTGCAACTGTACACACACACAGACATGCACACACACGGGTGTTTGCGCACCCACACACACACACACACAAATACAACAATATGAAGAACACAAAATTAAGGGGATCATGTGACCCTTCGACAGCAATGCAAGCATAGTTTCTAGCTCTGCTCATATAGTCAACATTTTCACTTATCCTGACATATAAACCGGATATTTCGACGCCTGTCCCACCATGAACAATTCTACAACCAGAGACACGCGTAAAAGGGAGGTTGAACAATCGCCTACAAATAAAAAGTTTGAAGATTCATCCATCTCCAAGGAAGACCTGGACGAAGCTATTGCTAATGGAATAAGGCTAGCACTTCAAGAACAACAAAATATTCTGGACTCAATAGTTGCCTCTGTAGTTAAGGAAGCGGTGGACTCTATTTTGGTTCCAGCTTTACGTGATTTGCGCACTGATCTACAAAAGACCAACGAAGCAGTTAAAGACATTGGTGGTGAACTAGACCGAGTAGCTGCATCCGCTAAAAGCACCAAAGACAGAGTGGATTCAGTACAAGCGGCCGCGCGAGAGGACAGACGATCGGTTAATGAACTAAAGAAACAGTTG
Source organism: Setipinna tenuifilis (assembly GCA_030347295.1). Lineage (NCBI taxonomy): Eukaryota > Metazoa > Chordata > Actinopteri > Clupeiformes > Engraulidae > Setipinna > Setipinna tenuifilis. The sequence goes on along the minus strand of CM059275.1, from coordinate 5,817,684 downwards.
ACTCACCACAAAGTTGACAGCTTTGGAGGACAGAGGGCGCCGAAACAACGTCCGAATTGTTGGCTTGCCAGAATCGTCAGAGGGGTCTGACACAGTCGGCTATATCAAAGCTAATCTTCCCAAGTGGATTCCGTCTCTAAAGGGTCGCGACATTGACATTGAGCGAGCTCATAGAGTGTATGACGGCCGGGATGCTAACGCCAACAAGCCACGCACCCTCATCTTCAGACTTTTACGGTGGCAAGACAGATCAGCTATCCTCGCAGGTGCACACAAAGTTTATCCAGTGAAGTTTGCCAACGGCGCCACTCTCCTGTTCTTTCCCGACTTCAGCCCGTTTACAACAGCCAAGAGAAAAAGCTTCAGTCCTGTCATGAAGAAGGCTACAGCCATGGGTCTGGAACCGTTTCTCATCTACCCCGCCTTGATGAAGATTGACCATGGTGGAAGGAAGATGACATTCTACTCCCCTCAAGCTGCGGAGGACTTCGTCAGCTCCCTGCCGCAAAGTTTGAATCCTGCATCAGCGACCAGTAATGACGGGGATACAATTCGTTTCCCTGGCAAGGACCAGTGTCAGGATATTCCCGGAGGAGCAGGCAATTTAGTGGACATGAATGACTGACGCCTAGCTAGCGGCTCTCTTCTGTAAGATCATGGCTTAGTGTAAGGTTTGTTTTCACTAAGCTAATAATAATTCCCCTTATTTAGGTCAATGCTGAATGCACCTAACGTACATCTTCTCTCCATGGCTACGTTGTCATATTCCGTCAGAGGTATTATCAGTGTTTTCATGGTAGCGTTAATCTGGTTATTAACTGTAGGCTACTTCACCCGTTCGGGATGGTGAAGAATGTATTCACCCATTTCTGTTGACTGTGTGGGTACATCTGTTTCTATAGCCATGCGTTGGAGTGGACTGGTTACGGATCATTCGAAGTTTGTGTTTTTGCAGGCCTAGAGAGACTTCCATGCGGTCTGTGCCTGTTTTTGTGTATAGTTTTCCTCCCACGCCCTCCCCCACCCCCGCCTTTACAGACATATTACCATTCTTTAGACTTATATCAGCACGTGTGAAATGTTATACTACTTGGCAGGTAGCCTACATGCTAGCTTTATTCTTTGGCATTCATCTAGGTTTCTGGGTAGTTATCTGCATATTCATTCTGGTCTTAACAGCTTGCAACACAAATGCCACCGTTGATCATTTTGTCACTTAATGTCAATGGACTCAACTCCGCTGTCAAACGAACCCGTGTCCTTGAGTACCTGCATCGTAAAAAGGCAGACATTGCCCTAATCCAGGAAACACACCTTAAACAATGTGACGTATCCCGTTTTCAAAACAAACACTATAAATTAATTGTATCATCCTGTGCACTAAATAAAACAAAGGGAGTGTGCATCTTGATGAAAAGGAAATTCAACTTCAACATGAAACACAGTGCAAATGATGATGTGGGCAGACTGGCATTTGTCACTGGCAACATACTCCATCAAAAAATAACATTAATGTCTGTTTACTGCCCAAATGAGCCAGACAGGGACTTTTTTTTACTTATATTGGCAATATTGTGCTAGATCAAAATGACTGTTCTTTAGTGTTGGGAGGTGATTTTAATGCGGTCATTAACCCTGTTCTTGATAAATCTAATTCAGATGCAGCGTCCAACCTCTCTTGCACTCTGCTGAACTCATTCATAACAGATCTTAACCTTATTGACCTATGGCGTATACAACATACTGATACTAGGGATTACACATTTTTCTCCAATAGACATAAAACATTTTCCAGGATAGATTACATCTTTGTTAGCCCATCCTTAGTTTCAGGAAATACCTCCATCTCTATTGAACCAATTTTGTTATCTGATCATTCAGCATTACTATGCAACATCGACCTGCCCAACAGTAAGACTAGGGCCCCCAGGTGGCGATTGAATACATCCTTGCTTACCAACCCTTCGTTTCTGACATTGCTCAAACCCCAGCTGAAAGAGTTTTTAGACATTAATGCAAATGAAGATACTAATCCTCAAGTCTTATGGGAGGCGACTAAATGTTTTATTCGTGGGTTTTGTATCTCCTTCTCCTCTAATTTGGCAAAATCAAAAGCCTGTCAGATCTCTAATCTAGAGAACAAAATTGAATCATTACAGGATTTACAAAAACATAACATGTCAGATGACCAATCTTCACTGCTGGCGTCATTAAAAGATGAATATAACGCAATAGCCATATCAAAATCAGAGTTCATCCTGCATAGAACTAGACAAAGGTACTATTTTGAATCAGAGCGGGCAAGTCATCTGTTGGCACTCATGCTAAAAGACTGTGAAACAAAGGCACACATCCCAGCAATAAGAACTGCTGAAGGAGAAACTACAACCAATTCCCAAGAAATCAATAACACTTTTTCCTCATTTTTTGAAAGTTTGTATAAATCTGAAATTGATTTCAACGATTCAATTTGTGAAAACTTCCTAGATAGTCTCGATTTGCCCAAGGTCTCAGAGGCGGAACAGGGTAACCTGGAGGCGCCATTACAACTAGAGGAGCTGCACAGAGCCCTAAAATGCCTAAACAAAGGTAAATCACCAGGCTTAGATAGCCTTCCACCTGAGCTATTTTTAGAACTTTGGGGCATGGTAGGTCCACTTCTACTTAATTCTTTTAATTTCGCCATTCAGAATGGTACTTTTCACAGAGACCAAAAAACAGCACTCATCACTCTTCTTTTAAAAAAGGGAAGAGATCCCCTTGAGTGCTCTAGTTTTAGACCAATATCCTTGCTTACAACAGATTTAAAAATCTACGCCAAGGCTGTTGCTTTGTGCCTGGTAAAAGTCATCCATTCTTTGGTTAATGCAGACCAAACAGGATTCATCCAGGGGCGGTTTGCATCTGACAACATGAGAAGGCTGTTACATGTCATAGATGTTGCAGATAGTCACCAAAATCCATGTGCAGTATTTTCACTTGATGCGGAGAAAGCCTTTGATCGGCTGGAATGGGATTTCATGTGGGCAGTGTTACAACATTTTGGGTTTGGGCATAACTTTATTACAATGATTAAGACATTGTACCATTCACCCTTTGCAAGTGTACTAACAGGGGACTTGATCTCTCCAGCATTTGAACTACAACGTGGAATGAGACAGGGATGCCCACTTTCCCCTCTTTTATTTTGTCTGTCTTTAGAACCTTTAGCACAAGCCATTAGGCAATCCTCACCTTCTCCTATGAGAATCGGTGATCATAATCACATTATATCTTTATATGCCGATGACATCATTTTGTTTTTGGACAATTTTGACACATCCATTCCCCTAATAATTAAAGAATTTGATCATTTTAGTTGCCTCTCAGGCTATAAAATAAATTGGTCAAAATCCACCTTAATGCCTCTGAACAATAAAAGTATAAAAGCCTGCATACCTGCATGTATTCAGGTCAAAAGCTCCTTTACTTACCTGGGCATTAAAATACATACAAATATACATAAAATAAACAAGGACAACTACAGCACTATGCTAAACAAGATAAAGTCAGACATTCATAGATGGAACAATTTAAGAACATCTCTTCAAGGTAGAATTAGCACAGTTAAAATGAATGTTTTGCCACAGATCAATTTCCTATTCTTTATGCTGCCACTCCCTCCCCCTCTAAATTACTTCAGAGACATACATTCTATGGTGTCCAAATTCATTTGGAATGAAAGGAAGCCGAGGATTCGTCTGACAACACTACAGCGACCAAAACAACTTGGTGGTTTGGCAGTACCGAATTTTGAACTTTACTATTGGTCATTCCAAATCAGGGCGCTCAGTACTTGGGTTTACCCAGATGCCGCTATGGCATGGAGACAGATCGAGGCTACTAAGGTTGCACCACATCGGCTACAGGACCTGTTGTTTGCCAACATAAGTACCAAAACACTCAACAAATTTGGACCTATCATCGCTAACTCTGTACAGGTGTGGAAGAGGGCAGAGAAATTGATGAGTGGCCCTTTCAAATACTGTAAGAACACGCCTCTCTGGCATAATGTAAAGTTATTATGTGGTAACAAACCCTTTTTTCAACCCTCCTGGTCGTCACTTGGTATCAACACATTTGCTGATATTTACAATGCTCAAGGCCTTTGCTCTCTGCAGGACTTAAGGACACAATTCTCCCTCACATCGTCTGCTTACTTTGTATACTTTCAGTTAAGATCAGCTTTAAAAGCATATGGTGTTCCCTGGGACTCCCCCCTTCCCTCTCATCCCATGCTTGAATGGATTCTGCTTAGTTTTGGTAGACCATCAGTTTCCGTCATCTACAGAAAATTAACTGAACACAGTCTAAAGTCTTTGTCAATTCAATCTATTTGGAATAGGGAATTGGGAGAATTAGATCTTAATATAGATTGGGACTCTGTTTGGTCTAATTTAAGTTTGACTTCTAAGAACCTTGCCCATCAGCTGATTCACTTTAAAACCATCCACAGAGCATACATCACGCCCTATAAGAGATTCCAAATGAAACTACAGGCTTCATATGACTGTCATATTTGCAATTGCTCAACCTGCTACTGTAGAAGCCTGGGAACACTTGTCATCAAATATAATTACTTGGATGAGACGATAGCTAGACACATACTTATGCACTAATCTGTGTCATGTAGGTTTTAGGCTTATTTATTTTTATTTTTATTTTTTCACTATTGCTGTATATAATGACTCTTGATATGTCTGTAACCCCACCCTCCCCTTTCCCCTGTTGAAAATCAATAAAATGTTGATCACAAAAAAAAAGAACACAAAATTAAAACACACACACACTGTTACGCCCCACCTTGGTTGGCCCTACTGGGGCAGACAACTAACCATCCCTGACCCAAGTAATAATAACCAAAACACCTTTAAAAGATAACCCAACCAGTGGGATTTAATACATGAAGACAAAGACAGACACTACAAACAAATGACCAAATCATAAGAAGACACAAATCCCAGGCTGAGAGGCAGAAAGACAGCCAGCAGTCCCACACCAGAAACCTCTCCCCAGCATTCTTCTTCTTCTTCTTCTTCTTCATGTGGTTTTTATTGGGCGGGTGGCACACAGCATATACGGCGCATTACCGCCCCCTACTGTTTTGAGAAAAGGCCAGTGTGTCACTTTCCCTTAGCTAAAATAGGGGTTGAATGTGTGTGTGTGTGTGTGTGTGTGTGTGTGTGTGTATATGTGTGTGCGCGTGCGTGTGCGGTGTGGACTGTGGAGTTGAGCATCAAATGCGTTCAAATAGACCTGCCTCTCTCAGAAAGCTCAGCAGTGTTTTCTGTCTAATATATGTTAACATGTTCTTAAGATTGAGTTCCTTCCCCTGCCTTCTTAGTTCTTGAGTGACCTGCCTCCTTTCCACTGCGTATTCATTACAGTGGATTAACACATGCTCCACTGACTCCTGCACTTTACATTGGTCACATTCACCTGAAGGGTGTTTACCAATCATATCTAGAGACTTGTTCAACTGCGTATGACCTAACCTAAGTCTGGTAATGACCCTTTCCTCTTTTGTGCCTCCCAAAGCTACCCGTCCCCTCAGACCCACTGCTTGCTGGAGATTAAATAAATGCCTCCCTTTTTCAGTCCCTTCCCAGTGCATCTGCCATTGCCTAATGTAGTGCTCCCTGATAAGTGCTTTGCTTTCAGATCTGCTAAGAGCTACGTTCATCTGTGGATCTCCCAATGACACTGCCTCCTTAGCCAACTGGTCAGCTTCCTCATTGCCTCCTATACCCCTGTGGCCTGGAACCCACATAAATGAAACCCTTACGTTGTTCTTATGGAGCCTGTAAAGATTTTCAAAAATCTCAACTATGAGATCCTGTCTGCTGGAAGACCTAAAGGATTCAATTGCCTTCAGTGAGGAGCTTGAGTCAGAGCATATTACCACCTCCGACACATTCCAGCACTTTCCAGCCACTGGAGGGCTGCTAGAATAGCCAGTAGTTCCACTGTAAATACAGCCAGGTCATTTGACGCCCTCTTTTTAACTCAAACATGCAGAGCTGGGATAACAAAAGCAAACTCTGTGCGCCCCAACTTGGGGTCTTTTGAGCCACCAGTGTATACTGGTAAACAGGAGTCGTAGAATATACTCAATCTATCTTCTACTAACTGGTTAACATCTGCAGGCGGTTTGCGTGACCTCAGTTTGTCCAAAATAGTAAAGTCCACTGAAATATCTGGAAACATCCATGGAGGAGTAACAGACAACGCCACAATGGGGGAGAACTGCAACTGGGTAAAGAGCATTGTTTCTGCTAGCCTACCACTTTCCCATGCAAAGCACTCTTTCATTGCCCTCCCACTCTCCCAACTTGGTTGGAGAGTACCAACTGTAGGGTGATTGCCCTCTGAGTGTCCCCTAAGATTAACCCAATAGTGCATCATGAGCTGCTTTCGCCGTAGTTCAAGGGGCATTTCCCCCACTTCTACTTGGAATGCCGCTACGGGTGATGTCTTAAATGCACCACTACACAGCCTCAGGGCCTGTGCCTGAACTACCTCCAACTCAGGGTTCGAATTATAAATTTGAACCTATGGGGGTCTCTATCTTTAAAAAAAAAAAAGAAAAAAAAAAAGAAAAACGCGCTCTCTTGGACACATTTGCGCACTGCACAGCTTTTACATACAGGAGCATGTGCGTGCATGCATACACACACACACACACCAGTGAGCACGGTGTTGCACATATGTTGTTTTATTAATTTCCTTTTGAAAGTGTATCATTTGCGGAACTTACATTTTGTTTCAACGATGCATTGAAGTGCATTTCTGTGCTGATAGTTACCGTGTTTTGGTGTGCAGTCAAAGTCTAAATTAAAGGTAATTTCCTGCATTCTGGTGCATTTTAACAGGTTTTTAGATAGCTTAATGTTATCCTTCTAAGTGAAAGGGCAGCAGAAAGAAAATCCATGTTTTACATATGTTAAAAAAAATAAAAATAAACTTATTTAGGATATCACTTAAAAATAATGCAATTATGTTGTATTTGATGTTTGTAGGCTAAGGTCTAATTAGGCGCCTGTCACTTTAAATTTCTCCTTATGATCCTAACGTGAAAGAAAGTTATATATGTTCTAACTTCGTTTTTTTTTTACTGTGGTTTCTATGCAGGATGCTAGGAAATCAAAGGGCCAATGCAGATGTGGATACATTTGATTATATTTTCTATGGAATTAATAAATATTTCAAAACACCTTGAGAAGACTCTTTATTAGACTATAGAGGTCTTGCAAGGTGCATTTTTTGTTTGGGTTCAGTGAAGTACGTAAGTTTGCCAACAGGAGCCACCCAGGTGTAGCCTACTGGGGTGTTCAATAAGTCCTGTAGTGAATAATCTTAATTTCAGCGTCAGTTTTCAGTATTAAAAGGCATATTTCTTGTGTTTTGCTATTTTTGTAATTGCTGTTTTCTTAGGTGAAACAAGATTTGCAAATGCTAACATAAGGCAGCAAATGCTAACACAAGGTGGCAAATAACAAGCTAGTCTAGCAGTAAAAGGCGGCTACTAGTCGTTACAATACTGCAACCGATTATTCTGCAGAACCCATTTAATCTACTGTTAGGCCTATATAGGCGCTGCGCTGTTAGATGAACGGAGACTGAATGCATAGTTGAATTGAGAATGAATGCAAGAAGAATATTAGATAAGCGACAGTCTAAGTTTCAAAATTATGTCTCATCAAACCGGCCCGAACCCGAGATTGACATGAGTCGGCCCATCGTGTATGCTTTGGGAATGGACCCGTCCTCTTCTGAAATCGGTTTTGTTGGCGCTATTAATATTTACGTTAAAATCACAGGTTAGTTTTTGGCATGAACTGGTGCGCATATGGCGTTATCATCAACGTGAGAAGGCAATATACTGATGCATCCCAGTTTGGACAGTTAGGCTATAATCATCATGACTAAGCTTTCATTAGCCTACCTCAAAATGGTGAACAGAAAGTGGCCTAGATCATATTTGAAATAACCACGCGCGACTGTGCTGGATGCGAAGAAACGCTCCGTGAGTAGATGAAATTTGCTTCTATGGGAGCTCAGCTCCCATTGACTCCCACCTAATTCGAACTATGCTCCAACTTCTTTAGATGTGTTACTGCCGCTGAATCATACCCTATACACCCATAGTCAAGAACAGATCTTACCAGAGCTATATAGATCCTTTTCATAGCTGATCTGCTGGCTCCCCAGTCCACCCCCAACAGGCACCTCATCACATTTAAAATTCCTTTGCATTTTGTGACCACATGCGAGATATGAGTGTTCCATGTCAGCCTAGCATCTATCCACATGCCTAAAAACTTGAACTCCTTCACTTGCTCTATTACCTGATTATATATTTTAATTTGAACCTCTGTATTCCTCTTGTTGGTAAATAGCACAACTTTAGTCTTTTCAATGGAAAACTTAAAGCCCCAGGAGTATGACCACTCCTCCACTGAGTGAATAGCCTGCTGCATTTTTGACACTACATGTTTGGTATTCCGCCCCTGTTTCCACAGCGCCCCGTCGTCCGCAAAGAGTGAGCACTCAATGCCATTATCTACCTGTTTGAAGACATCGTTAATCATAATGGAGAACAAAATTGGGCTGATCACACTCCCTTGGGGAGTCCCGTTGTCCACTGGGTATCGCCCTGACAAGGCACCTCCCACTCTGACTTGGACATACCTATCAAATAAAAAATCCTTTATCCAGTTGAATGCCCGCCCAGTTATCCCAATTTTACTCAACTTGATCATCAGGCCTAACTTCCACACCATGTCGTATGCTTTTTCCACATCCAAGAACATGGCTAAAACCGACTCCCTATTCGCCTGAGCTTTCCGAATGGCTGTCTCCAGATATACAACAGGGTCCATGGTTCCCCTCCCCTTTCTAAACCCACTCTGCTGCACTGACATACATCCCTTCCGCCCCACATAGTACACTAACCGCTCTATTATCATTCTCTCCATCAATTTCCCCATGTGAGATGTGCTGTAAGGCCTATAGTTGCTCGGGTTGGAGGGGTCTTTACCGGGCTTCCTAATGGGGACAATAACCGCCTCCTTCCAGTTTTTTGGCAGAATGCCTGTCTCCCATACCTTATTGAAGAATTCCAGGATCTTCATCATGGCTATTGGCCCCAGATGCTTAAACATACTGTAGCAGATATTATCTTTCCCAGGGGCTGAGCTACCAGACTTACCTATTGCTCTCTTTATCTCATCCAGGGTGAAAAAGGCATCCATATCACCACCATTTTCCTCCCTGCGGCTAAGCACATCTGGGTACGCGGCCTTTGTCTCTTCTCGTCCTAGTTTACCTAACTCAGTCAAATTGCTAGAACTATGAATTTTAATCAGGGCCTTGGCCATCATTTCAGCTTTTTCATCATCGGTCACTGCTATTTCATCTTGTGCTTTAAGGACTGGGTACTGTCTATCCTTGCGAATTCCCCTCATACTTTTAATAGCTCCCCAAACCTCCCCTACCCCTGTTGATCTCCCCATACTGTCACAAAATTTCCTCCAGCTTTTCCTCTTCGCCTTTCTCACAACCCCTCATGCAATGGCCCTTGCCCTTTGATATGCTATCATGTTATCAAAGGGTAACGTGTCTCTTAAAACATCCAGTGTTAGATTCCTGTCCTTAATAGCCTTACTGCATTCTTCTGTCCACCATGGGACTGCCTTCCTGCTCATTTTCCCACTGCTTTTTGGGATACATTGACTGCGTTCACATGGTGGGATTGGTTTGGTTTGGGATTGGTTCACAACGGGTGGTCTGTCCCCCAAGTCCCTGTTCACATGCAGTTCGTCTAAGCGGATTCGGCGGGAGTTCCGGCCCTTTCCGCTACGCTATTGGGGGTGCTGTAGTCAACTTCTATCTTTCTATTATTATCTTTTAATACAAGGAACGTCTCTTCCACGCATAACTCTTGAACCACTCATCCGCTTGATCTCAAATTTGGACAGCGTCATCATAATGTTACCAGTGTGTGCAGTACCAAGTTTCGTCTTGTTTGGGCAAAAAATGCCAAAGATATCGGTCAAACCGTGCCGACCCAGCCATGACGACCCAGGCTGATAAGATTTACAATGCTATATGCTACAATGTTGGACATAACGCGACTAACGACACATAACTAAAATAATGGACATAACACGAGTAAACATTTGCCCACAACAAAGCTGCTACGTAGGTAAGATGTATCTTATCGTATACGCAACAGCAGACTACAGCACTGCACACATATGCCTACACATACAGACGACACGTAGAGGAGACTGAACTTTTCACCTCTCATTCCGGTTATTCCACATCGCAAAACAGTGGCTAAAGAAAATCTTACAAGTCAGTCAGTGCAAATGTATTTACATAGCCTCCTCCTTTCACCTGATATTATTACCCACTTAAACAATAAGGTGGTTTAAACAAAAACGTAATACTCTGGCACATCTTCTATGGGCTCTGCACTGTTCCTACTAAATAAAGACAATAAACAAACTTTCTGGCGGCATACAAACATGGTGTTCCAGGAGTTTGACGCATTCGCGTACGTGTTGTGCATTCTGCTGTGTTAGAAAGTCCGTATGAAGGAACAAACTGCGTTTTTTATTTCGTTGATACATGCGCAATACATGAAAACCAATCCGATCCCGTTCACATGGCAGTCGAAGTGGTTTCGAAACAGCCCCGGCCTGGAGTCGCAGGGGGATAAGGAAAACCAATTCCAATCCAAACCAATCTCCGTTCACATGAAGCTGGTACGATCCCAAACCAGTTCCAAGTGGTTTCGACTTGTCCATGTGAACGCACTCATAGTTTTGCAGCCTCAATTAAAATGTTTTTATTTCATCATCAGTGGCTTCAATATCTTCACTCACACTAACCAAACTCATCCCCATTTCTACTGTGAAATTAAAAAGTTTCCAGTTAGCCTTGCCAAATATCCATCTACCACACCCCCCCTGGTGCTACCACTCCCCTTAGTAGGATTCTGCTTTCCACTGGGAAGTGGTCACTACCCACCGTTGTATCCTCCCTCACCTCCCATTCACTAAGACTTGCAATGTCCCTACTTACCAAAGTTAGATCAAGGGCTGAAGTGTTTCCAGTGCGCACAACAATCCTTGTACCCCGCCCATCATTCAAACATACCAGTCCCCTTTCCTCCATCAACTGTTCCACTACCTCCCCATTATACTCATTCCTAGTACCGCCCCATAGAGTGCTATGTGCATTAAAATCACCACAAAATACTACCCTTCCACCCCTCACTCCCTCTATGGCCAATAGCTTTTTCAGCTCCAGTGTATTGCATGGATTGTAGTAATTAATAATATTTAACTCGCCCTCTCCTGTCCACATTCCCACCGACACATACTCCTGGTCTTTTCCTATCCCAGTTACTTTAAATGAAACATCCTCCCTTATAAATGAGGCACACCCACCGCCCCCCCTCTACTGCCCTGTCACACCTAACAGCCACATATCCCCTAATTCTAAATTCCAGGTTAGGTCATAACCATGTCTCCTGGACACAAATTACCTCAGGTTTACTAGGCAAATCGTCGATAAACTTCTTCAACTCCTGCCCATTGGACAGCAGGCTCCTAGCATTCCACTGAAGAATGAAAATCATAAGAAAAGGACTATCCGGTGCCTGGCTTCTCCAACCTAGTCTGATAATACAACTCCTTACTCACATCCTCATACGTCAGATCCCTCAGCCCAAGGAAACTCGCTGCAGCCTTCAATATAATGTATGTCCTCTCTGATTTGGATTTCACCTCCATTGTGGAGTTCGTGACCGCCACAATAAATGTCACCAATTTCTTCAAGTCCGTGGTAACCTCCTGATTTTTCCTATGAAGCATTTGGCCGCTCTGGGCTACTTCCCCGCTCCCTCTGATCGGCTTTACTATTTCAGTTGCCTCCGCATATGAAATCTTCCGCTGTGTTCTCACTTGTTGAATTTCTTTCTGCCTTTTTAATTCATTGCAGCCTCTAAACGCTACACTGTGATCCCCCCCACAGTTACAACATAGAGGCTTCACTCGCACACACTCAGCATAGTCATGGTCATCCCCGCATTTAGCGCACCTGCGTTTGTTTTTACAAACCTTAGCCGTGTGGCCAAATCGTTGGCAATTGTAACACCTTACTGGTCCAACCACATACTCCCGCACCCTATAGCTTAAGAACCCTAAAAACACATTCTTTGGAAGAATGTCATCCTCAAATTCCAACAGAATCCCTTCGCTGTCTCTTCTCTCTCCTCCACGAGTGACTTGCATGCGTTTCACCCTACTTATTCTCCCCCCTTCCAGGTTGGCCTCAATCTCCTCCATTGGCATTTCAACTGGGACTCCCCATATTATCCCTCTTTTCAGCCGACTGTTCGCACCAACATGGCTAGTGCTTACCACTTTACGCTGCTCAATGGCCTTCAACCTGAACGCACGTTTACTTTGCTCCTTGTCTCTGCATATTATCAGCAAATTTCCATCATTTAAGACCACACCTTTGCCAGCGTGACAGGATTCATAGTTTTTAGCCCCCCCTGTTCCCCGAACCTTAGAATGACCTTAAAGTCCATGTTTGTTTCCTCTCTGCCATGTGTGGCGGTGGTTCTTACCTTCTCTGCGCTACTCTCCGCTTCTGTCCCTCTGCTACCTCGTACCTGGCCGACCTGGCTACCTGGTTGGCTGAACTCCATGCTATCTTCCTCGTCGCCTGCACCTCCTCCACACTCTGGCTCCTTCTCAAAACGTATTAGCTGGCCAACCGCAGGAGCGGCTGCCTGCTTTTTCACCATCGGGATGTCAATATGACCATCCACATCACTTTTCCTCTTCCCCCTCGTTGGGCCAATTTGTCGCTGATGCATAAGATTCAGAAACCCTCTTTCCAGGCCTCTCCCCAGCAGCAGCAACAAGGAGCTTTTAACATAGCTTGATTGCAGGGTCAGGTGCTTTCAATCAAGCCAGTCACATCTTGAGCAGGTAGATGGAGAGAGAGGAGGGACAAACAGAACAGGATACACAAACCACAATAGAACACATACAGCTGTAACACACACACACACGTGCGCGCACACACACACAGACACACTTACACACACACACATGCGCACACACACACACAGACACACTTACACATACATACACACACACACACAGGTTATGTATAACACTACTATACTCACTCTAGTGTCTCCAGTTGACAGAGTGGATTTATTAATGCAGCACTAAGAAGTGTCACTCCTGAGTCCTGCAGATTATTGTCACTCAGGTTCAGCTGTCTGAGACTTGATCCTGAGCTGAGGGCTGAAGCCAGAGAGGAACAGCTTTTCTCTGTCAGCTCACAGCGATGCAGCCTGTGGAAACATCATGATACATCTTAACACACTGAAACTGTTACACACACACACACACACACACACACGTCTGCTAAATATTTAAAATGTTGTCACAATCTCTTAATCTTAATCAGGCTGTCAGGTATATAACTCACACACACGCACACACACGCACACACACGCACACACACGCACACACACGCACACACACACACACACACACACACTTAACGCCATGCAATCAAATTTCTCTGTCAGCTCACAGAAGCACAGGCTGGAAACATCATGATACATCTCAAAACACTGACACTTTTGCACACGCACATGTGCACAGACACACACACACATACGCACACGCGCACACACACACACATACAGACACATACCTCTTTGCTAAAAACTAAAAGACATGGATGCAGGCATGTATGCATGCATTTAAACACATAAAAGCATGCATTTATAGGGTGAATTCAGGTACATTGGACCATCAGGTAAAAGCCAGATAAGCCAGATACGCATTGCATGTCTCATCTCTTTTAATTCTAGTGACCAATCACAATGAATATATTTAAATTGTTGTAACATCATTGATGTATATGTTTTAACTCTGATGTTGCTGTGATGGGCAGGGTGAAGGATATGGACAGTGGCAGAAAAAAGTAAATGGTCAGTGTCTCCACTATAAGAAAACTAGAAAATCACTGTTTTTTTATTGACACCGCCTGGGGGAAACATCATAATACATCTGAACACACTACAACTGTACACACACAAACACAGAAGCACACACACGCATGCACACACACAGACAAACACACACACACACACACACACACACACACACAAATACAACAATATAAACAGCACAAAATTACAACACACACACCTGCACACAAACAAACACACACACACACACACATGCACACACACACTTACACACATACACACACTCACAGTCAGACAAAGCACATCTGTACTCTGTAAATATCATGTGCTGTACACACACTTCACACACACACATGGCAGGGACATCATGCAAACACAAACAATAATGTTTATGTTCATTAACATGAAATAAGCACACACTTCCACCGGGAAACATTCATACACATTTTAACAAAACAACAATAACAAAACAACACACACAAACACACACACACACACACACGTTATAGTTACCACTACTATACTCACTGTAGTGTCTCCAGTTGACAGAGTGGATTTCTTAATGCAGCACTAAGAAGTGTCACTCCTGAGTCCTGCAGATTATTCTGACTCAGGTCCAGCTGTCTGAGACTTGATCCTGAGCTGAGGGCTGAAGCCAGAGAGGAACAGCTTTTCTCTGTCAGCTCACAGCGACGCAGCCTGGGGGAACATCATGATACATCACAACACACTGAAACTGTTTACACACACACACATGCACATGAACACACACACACACACACACACACACACACACACACACACACACACACACTTATAATCAAATTTCTCGGTCAGCTCACAGAAGCACAGGCTGTAAACATCATGATACATCTCAAAACACTGAAACTTTTGCACACACACACACACACACACACACACACACACACTAGTGTGTGATTCTAGTGACCAGTCACAATGAATATATTTAAATTGCTGTAACATCATCGATGTACAGTATGTCACAACAGTGAGTACACCCCTAACATTTTTGTACTTTCTTTCCATGGGAGAAGTCTAAAGATACAATAGTTCTACAACATAAAGTAGGCAGTGTACAGCTTATATAACAGTGCAAATTTGCTGTTCCCTCAAAATAACTCAACACACAACCATTAATGTCTAAACCACTGGCAACAAAAGTGAGTATACCCCTAAGTGAAAATGTCCAAATTGTGCCCAATTAGCCATTTTTCTTCCCTGGTGTCATGTGATCCATTAGTGTTACAAGGTCTCAGGTGTAAATGGGTTGAAGTTGTGTTAAATTTTTTATCAATCTCACACTCTCTCATACTGGTCATTGGAAGTTCAACATGGCACCTCATGGAAAAGAACTCTCTGAGGATTTAAAAAAGAAAACTGTTGCTTTACATGAAGATGGCCGAGGTTATAAGAAGATTGCTAACACCCTGAAACTGAGCTGCAGCACAGTGGCCAAGACCATACAGCGCTTCAAGAGGACGGGCTCTACTAAGAACAAGCCTCGCCATGGTCGACCAAAGAAGTTGAGTGCATGTGCTCAGCATTATATCCAGAGGCTGTGTCTTCAAAATAAGTGTAGGAGTGCTGCCAGCATTGCTGCATAGGTTGAAGGGGTAAGGGGACCGCCTGTCAGTGCGCAGACCATACGCTGCACACTGCATCAAACTGGTCTGCATGGCTGTCGTCCCAGAAGGAAGCCTCTTCTGAAGATGATGCACAGATGATGCGCAGTTTGCTGAAGACAAACAGACTAAGGGCATGGATTACTGGAACCATGTGGTCTGATGAGACCAAAATAAACTTATTTGATTCAGATGGTGTCAGGTGTGTGTGGCGGCAACCAGGTGAGGATTACAAAGACAACTGTGTCCTGCTAACAGTGAAGCATGGTGGAGGAAGTGCCATGGTTTGGAGCTGGCATTTGGGGACCTACACTTCATTAAGGGAACCATGAATGCCAATATATACTGTGACATACTGAAGCAGAGCATGATGCCCCCCCTTTGAAACTGGGCCGCAGGGCGGTATTTCAACATGGTAACGACCCCAAGCACACCTCCAAGATGACCACACCTTGGGTGAGGGTAAAGGTGATGGACTGGCCTAGCATGTCCCCACACCTGAACCCAGTTCAGTATTTGTGGGGCATCCTCAAATGGAAGGTGGAGGAGCTCAAGGTCTCAAGCTCAAGGTCAGCTCCGTGATGTTGTCATGTAGGAGTGGAAGAGGATTCCAGTGACAACTTGTGACGCTCTAGTGAACTCCATGCCAAAGAGAGTTAAGGCAGTGCTGGAAAATAATGGTGGCCACACAAAATATTGACACTTTGGGCACAATTTGGACATTTTCACTTAGGGGTGTACTCACTTTTGTTGACAGTGGTTTAGACATTAATGGTTGTGTGTTGAGTTATTTTGAGGGAACAGCAAATTTGCACTATTATATAAGCTGTACACTGCCTACTTTACGTTGTAGAAAAGTATTATATCTTTAGACTTCTCCCATAGAAAGATATAATAAAAAAAGTACAAAAAAGTTAGGGGTGTACTCACTTTTGTGACATACTATATATGTTTTAACTCTGATGTTTCTGTGATGGGCAGTGTGAGTCCTTATATGGACAGTGGCAGAAAAAAGTAAATGGTCAGTGTCTTCACTATAGACCCCTTCACAACGGCGGTAAAAATGTAAACATTCGGAAGGGGGTGATGTCATTGGAGGCAAAAAGATTGAGGCGGCTATTTTGGATTGTGGTAGTGAAGCCGCTAAAATCAGTAAATACAGTCAATAATCTAAAAGTTATGGATAACGATAACACACAATATGTACACACACTTAGTGTATGGGATCGGGAGGATTATTTGAGAAAACTGACATTATCAGATGGGACCATCCTGACAGATCCATATACCATCAGTGACTGGAAAGAAGATGTGACAGGTTTGCCTTCAGTTGAATGGCCGGACATTTATAATTACCTCATTGAAAAAAACGAGCGTCTACAGTAAGGAGAAGCTGAGGGTGTATAAACCATTAGATGCATATAACTATGTCTTAAATGGTCATGTCCAAGACTTACAGTACAAGGACGTATCGGAGGAGTTTTGTGTTGTCCGAGCTGACGTTTTACCGAGCCACTGCCAAGGTCACAAGGCAAAGATGTACCAGGCTTGGGTTATTGTGAGTCGAACAAACAACTACGTTCTCACTGTAAACTGTAATTGTATGGCAGGTATTGCATTGAAGTTAAACCAAAGTCGTCCTATCTCTGGTTAAACTCAATCAGTTAGCCTAGACTATGCAACAAATAGCCTACGCTAACTAGTTAGCCTATCTAACACATATCTCATTACAAATCACTTTTCCGATTCTGGCACCCGAAAGCACAACAAGAGGACATCATGATAACGGACTGACTACTTCTCTTTCGCGGACTATGACTGTCCCCGCTGATGTGATGGATTGTTTTGCCTCCAGTCATAGTGATCATTGGATTGGATTGGATTGGATTGGATTAACTTTAATACTCCCCAAAGGGGAAACTCAGTGCCACCATCAACATACAAGACATAACGTAGTCAAGACACAACATGAGCTGACAAAGACAGGTACAATCATAGTGACGTAGGCTGTGAAGGGGTTTATAAGAAAACTAGAAAAGCACTGTATTTTTAGTGAGGCAGCCTGGGGGAAACATCATAATACATCTGAACACACTGCAACTGTACACACACAAACACGCACGCACACACACACACGTGCGCGCACACACACACACAAACACACAGACACACACACACACAACAATATGAACACAAAATTACAACACACACACCAGCACATAAACATCATAATACATCTCATCACACTGCAACTGTACACACACAAACACGCACACGTGCACACACACACACACACACACACACACACACACACACACACAGGTTATGGATAACACTACTATACTCACTGTAGTGTCTCCAGTTGACAGAGTGTATTTCTTAATGCAGCACTAAGAAGTGTCACTCCTGAGTCCTGCAGATTATTTGAACTCAGATCCAGCTGTCTGAGACTTGATCCTGAGCTGAGGGCTGAAGCCAGAGAGGAACAGCTTTTCTCTGTCAGCTTACAGCGCCACAGCCTGGGGAAATATCATGATACATCTCAACACACTGAAACTATTACACACACACACACACACACACACAAGCACGCACACACACACACACACATACACACCTCTTTGTTAAAAATTGAAAGACATACAGAAACACTAACATATACACAACAACATTAACAGCTTACACACACACAAACACACGTGCACACACACACACACAGACACACACACACACACACACCCCAAGAACAACGATACCACCAAGACACACTAATAAAACATTCCAGCATACATAGAATCACTTCTGTGACTTTTATACAAAAACACACTAACATAATCATAACACACACAACTGCACACAAACACACATTTGCACACATACACACACACACACACACACACACACACGTTTGCTGAATAATGAAATTATTCATTTTAATTATAATAATTAATTTTGTTACAATATCACGAACTTATTTAGGCTCTAAGGTTGTTTACACACACACACACACACACACACACACACACACCTCTTTGCTAAATATTTAAAATGTTGTCACAATCTCATAGGGCTCTATTTTCACGATCATATGCGCATTGTCTAAAGTCTGTCGCGCAAGTTGCTTTGGGGGCGTTCCCGACACAATTTGGTATTTTGACGGCGGGAAAAGTGAACATTGCGCCAGGCTCATTGTTCAAAAGGGTTGGTCTTAAATTCTTCATTAGTCATGGGTGTGTTTTGGGCGTAACATACAATGAACTAATCAGAATTTATACTCTCATTCCCTTTAAAAGCAGCGGCGCATTTTCCATTGCCTGTTGCTATTATGATGGCGGATTTACCCCGACGGCAGGAGTTTTTCGGTGGAGGAGACAGATCTGCTTGTGCGTTAAGTAAAAGCACGTGAGCAGAGTCTTCGGGGATGGAAAGAATCCCCCCCAAACCTCCGTGGGTCAAAGAGGTATGGGAGGAAATATCTTCAATAATTATGTCCTCCTCCTTTGGCAAGCAGAGAACTTCCGAACAGTGGCAAAAGCTGTACAACAAAGTTAGAAGACGGGGGAAACAAAAGCTTCCAACTCAAAAGAAACATCAAAAATAAACGGAAGGTATAGGTCCATCAAACCATTAGTTCATTAGTTTTCTTTTTGTTGATTACATTTCTTGCAACTTGCCACGCTGTTTATTTCAAACGACAAAAGAAATCGTAAATAAACTGCAGAACATTGCTATACATTTGTCCCTGTTTGCTTACTAAAACGATGGGCCAGGCGGTGCCTTCAGCACTGAATGTTCATCACATGCTCCCATGCAGGTCGAGAATTTTATACCAACAAAGTCACGTGTGACCGGGTAGGCGTGTATCACGGAAGTTTACTTATGACACGCACTTCCCGGAAACCGGTCTCTTGGCAATCTTCTCGAGTATTCCGAGTGACTGCCAAGGCCTGGCGGTCATCCGAAACTCATAGAACCGCAGTTACATACGTAACCATCGTTCTATTTCGTTTCTCCTGACCGCCAGGTGGTGCCTTCAGCACTGGATGACTAATACCAACAAGGTCACGAGGAAGACCTACTCACCCAGTCAGATGGCTACGTAGAGTCAGAAAGGGCCGCCGTGGCCAACGAGCCGCCCGTCGCCACATTGACCCTATAAAACCGGGCAAAAGTACAAGATGAAGCCCAAGATGCAGCGGCACAAATGTCAGGGAGCGGGACCCCTCTCAAAGCCGCCCATGACATTGCCACACTCCGGGTAGAATGACCTCGAACACCCCGAGGTACAACACGGCCACTGCTCGTGTACGCAAAGGAAACCGTGTCCACAATCCATTTGGACAGCCGCTGTTTGGACAATGCCTGTCCCTGTCGATGTCCCGAGTGGCAGACAAACAAGCAGTCAGACCGCCGTGATGCGGCAGTCGCTGCGACATAAAATCTGAGTGCCCGGACTGGGCACAGCAGTGCATCAGTCCGCTCCTCACCACCCGCCTGGGCGGAGGAACCAAAAGCAGCCAGCCTGAGAGGCTGGTTAACATAGGATGAAGGTAAAACCTTCGGAAGAAACGAGGGGTTGGGCCACAGGGTAACCCCGGAGTCACCAGAGCCCCACTGCAGACATTCATGGCTGACTGAGAGGGCGTGCAACTCACCCACTCTCTTAGCCGACGCCATTGCCAGGAGGAAGGCAGTCTTAAGAGACAGCCACTTAAGCTCCGCCACGCCGAGAGGTTCGAAAGGCGCCTTTCTCAATGCCTCCAGTACAAGGGGTAGATCCCACGAAGGCGCCAGGCTCCGCCGCAGAGGCCTCAGCCGCTGAGTGCCCCTCAGGAAGTGTTTCACCAGTGCATGAGAACCCACTGTAAGGCCGTCCACCTTGGCATGCATTGCCGATATCGCCGCAGTGTACACCCGGATGGTGGAAGGTGCGAGCCCTCTATCAAAGAGGGACTGTAGGAAAGCAAGGATGGCCGGTATGGGGCAGGCCGATGGTTCCAAGCCCCGGACACTGCACCACGTAACAAAGAGCCTCCACCGATTCTCGTATAGCGCATTCGTGGAGGACGCCCGAGAGTGTGAAATAGTCCGAGCGACCGCCGGATCACATAATGCTAGAAGCGGTTCCGGCCCCTGAGGGGCCAAACCCACAGCTGGAGGCGTGCCGGGTTCGGATGCCACAGCCGACCCTCTAGTTGAGAGAGGAGGTCCGTTCGCTGGGGCAGACACCAGGGCTCCCCGTCCAGCATGTTGTACAATATTGGGAACCAAACCCTGCCGGGCCACCGGGGTGCCACAAGGAGAACCCGGTGGCCCTCCCGCCGGATCCTCTCCAGGGTGGGCAGTATGAGCGAGAGTGGCGGGAACGCATAAAGGAGGAGTCTGGGCCACATGTGAGCCAGCGCATCCTGGCCCAGAGGCCCTGCCGGTGTTCCTAGTGAGAACCACAGGAGGCAGTGTGTTGTGGCGAGGGAGGTAAAAAGGTCCACCTGCGCCGTCCCGTACCTGGACCAGATGTTCTGCACCACATCCGGGTGAAGCCTCCATTCCCCAGGATGAGGCTGGCCCCGGGAGAGAAAGTCGGCGACCGAGTTCTCTACGCCTGGTAGATAGGTTGCCCTCAGGCTCAGTAGACACGGGTGTGCCCATGAAAGCAGTCGCTGCGTCAGTGTCAGGGAGTACAGAGACCTTGTCCCCCCTTGGTGGTTGACGTGGTACACCACGGACGTGTTGTCCGTCCTCACCAGGACATGCCTCCCCTCTAGATAGGGAAGGAAATGCTTGAGAGCCAACAATACCGCCAGTAGCTCCAGGTCGTTGATGTGCAGCCGCTGCTGCCGTGGGCGCCACGAGCCCCGGGCAGCTCTGCACTGCCAAACAGCGCCCCATCCGCTCAGGGAAGCATCGGTGGTCACCACCTCCCTGCGATGGGCTATCACGCCCAGGGGGACCCCACGAGCCAGGCGTGAGCGCCACCTCCATGGGCGAAGGCAGTCCAAGCAGTCGGACGTGACGACAATCCGTCTGTGCCGATGGAACTGCGGGTGCAGGCCAAGCGCGTTCACCCATCTCTGGAACGGCCGCAACGAAAGCAGGCCGAGAGGGACAATGTGGGATGCTGCGGTCAGCATACCGAGCAACACCTGGAAGGAGTGAAGTGTCCGTGACGTACCCCGTCTGAACAAACTCACCTTGTGTATGATGGCATCTATTCGTTGGCTGGATGGACACGCAGTGAGTTGGGAGTCCAGCTGGATGCCGAGGAAGACTGTCCGTTGCATCGGTGTCAGTGAGCTCTTCCTGAGATTCACCGCAATACCCAGGTCGGCAATGTGTCTGAGCAGCCGAGAGGAATCCCCGAGTGCCCTTTCCCTGGACGCTGAGCAGATGAGCCAGTCATCCAAATAAGGGAGAATTCGCATCCCGCTGCTTTGCAACGGGGCAAGCGCTGCTGCCACGAACCTCGTGAACACCCTTGGTGCCAGGGACATCCCAAAGGGCAGGACCTTGAACTGGTACGCCTTCCCCTCGAAGGCGAAGCGCAGGAACTGGCGATGCCGAGGTGCAATGGGAACGTGAAAGTAGGCGTCCGTGAGGTCCACTGAAGTAAACCAGTCGCCTCTTCTGATGCCTGTCAGCACGTCTGAGGTGCGCAGCATACGAAATGTCAGCACCCTGAGATGTCGGTTCAGGGGCCGCAGATCTAGAATGGGGCGAAGCCCGCCCCCTTTCTTCGGAATGATAAAATAAGTGGAATAAAACCCACTGTTTTGTGAGGACGGCTCGAGTTGTTCTATCGCATCTTTGGCCAGGAGGGCTTGCACCTCCTGGCGCAAAGCCAAGGCCCTGGTGTTGTCGCGGACCCTGGTCATCCTCACCCCCTGGAATCTCGGCGGTCGGGACTTGAACTGGATGTTGTATCCGAGGCATACAGCACTGTATTTTTAGTGACACAGCCTAGGGGAAACATCATAATACATGAACACACTGCAACTGTAAACACACAAACACGCAAGCACACACACACACACACACACACACACACACACACACAAATACAACAATATAAACAACACAAAATTACAACACACACACCTGCACACAAACACACACACACACACATGCACACACACACACACACACACACACAAACTTACACACACATACACACTCACACTCGGACACAGCACTTCTGCACTCTGAAAATATCATGTACTGTACACACACTATACACAAACATACAGCAGAGACATTAGACACACACAAAGAATAATATTTATGTTTATTGACATGAAATAACACAAACACAAACACACACACACACACATACACACAAGTAATGGATACCACTACTACACTTACTCTAGTCTCTCCAGTTGACAGAGTGGATTTCTTAATGCAGCACTAAGAAGTGTCACTCCTGAGTCCTGCAGATTATTGGAACTCAGGTCCAGCTGTCTGAGACTTGATCCTGAGCTGAGGGCTGAAGCCAGAGAGGAACAGCTTTTCTCTGTCAGATAACAGTACCACAGCCTGGGGAAACATCATGGCACATCTGAACACACTGAAACTGTTACACACACATACACACACACACACACACACACACACACACGCACAAGCACACACACAAATGCACACACACACACACACACACACACCGCTTTGCTAAAAATTGAAAGACATACACAAACACTACCATACGCTTACACACACACACACACACACACACACCAACAACCAATAAAAATGATATCACAAAGACACACTAATAAAACATTCCAACATACATACAACCACTCATTTGACTTTTACACAAAAACACACTAACATAATCACAACACACACAACTGCACACAAACACACATTTGCACACACACACACACACACACTGTTACGTCCTCCCACCACTAGGGGCACCGCCATATTTTTGCTTCTAATTTGCTGCGTCTCTGATTCTTGCACAGGTGCAGCCCATGGATCTTACAGCTTTCCCCATTTAAGCCAGGGTGGCAGACTGGCCCGGTCTCTCTCTCCTGGGCTCCCTCCTGCGTTTTGCCTATTGTTTGGTTATCTCCCATTTTGGCCTTATTTCCCCATTTGTCTTTACTTTTCCCTTTACCGTCTTTTGTAAATATCTGATCTTTAATTTGCAATAAATACCCCTAGACCAACGAGCGCCCTGACTGTTTTCATCCGTCAGTGTTACAATTTAACATCTGTTTGTAACATTTGAGGCCTTGTCCGGGATTGTAACATTTGGGACTTTGTCCTATTGAACCATTCCCCATAGTTTTTTTTTTTTCCTTTCAAATTTTGTTTTGGGAGAGTTAGGCATTGCTGCAGCGGGTAAGTAGCACTTCTGTCGGCTGATTGTGGTTGTGTGGCACTGTAAATAGGAAGCCGCCGGGTGGGCGTAGAGTCCACCACTTTTTTTTTGTTAGTTTGTTGTTTTCGGTGGTAGCCCTTAGTGGGCCTGCTTCGGGGGTGCTGTATTTCATCCCACGAGTTTGCGGTTAAACCTCGCCTTTTAGGGGAACCACCAGAAGACTAGTGGTAAGGTTTATTTAGGTAAGTTTTCTTTTTCTGGTAAGCATTGAGGTTGCAGTGTCACACACATCACTCAGTTTGTGCCTTGCCCAGTTGCTTTTGTGGCCTGCACTGTTTTTTGTCTGTTACGGTGTAGTGCTACGGTGAGATTGTTTTCCGGTTAGACTTTTGCTGCTTTTGGTCGGGTTATAGCCCTTTTTTGCAGTCTAATTTTCAATCTCACCGATTTAGTGCGTTTAGGTGTGGAGCACCCTTTTGATGGGGAGGGAGCTGTAGTCGTTTTTGGGGATTTTTTGACTACTGTTGTTTTTGTGTTGTGTGTCGTGCTGTGCAGCCAGTGCGAGTGCACTTTTGTTTACCGTAATGTCGTCAGCAGCGCAAATGTTTGCTGAAGATCCCACCGAGGATTGTTTTCATTGTCTGACCAAGGACCAGTTAATTGAAGTGGCTCAGCACTACGATGTAGAGCTGAGCGCTTCTGAGAAGCGTCTAAAAACTTCAGTAAAATCGGTGTTGCATCCGTTTTTGATTGAGAAAGGTGTTTTACCAGCTGTTAACTTGGCTGACACCATCAAGTTAAAAGAACTCTCAGTTAAAGAAAAGGAGATAGATCTTCGTCGGGAGGAATTAAAATTGATGATGGCTGAGAATCAGCTGAAATTAGGAGCACTAGAAAGCGAGGCTGCTCGCGGTGACATTGATTTGGCGACATTGGCGTTTGATGTCACAAAATACATCAAATTAGTGCCACCTTTTGTTGAAAAGGACGTTGATAATTTTTTTCCACATTTCGAGAAAGTAACGCACACTCTTCGATGGCCCAAGGATGTCTGGCCGATTTTAATTCAATCTGTTTTGACAGGCCACGCACAACAAATCTTCGTGTCGCTTGACCAAAGTGCTGATTATGATGACGTTAAAAACGCAATATTACGAGGATACCAATTAGTTCCTGAAGCGTATCGGCAAAGGTTTAGGCACTCTAAAAAGTCGGACCAGCAAACTTTTGTTGAGTTACAAAGAATTACAGTTTGAAGAATTACAGTTTGATCATTGGTGCACAGCTAGTGAGGTAAAAACTCAAGCTCAATTGCGTGAACTCATGCTTATTGAGGAATTTAAAAACTGCCTCCCTCCTGCTGTTGCCACCTTTCTCCATGAGCGTGAGGTTAAAACTTTACACCATGTAAAGATGAGTATGCCCTAACCCATCGCGTAAGCTTTAAGGATAAACCTCGTTTAGAGTCGTCAAAGCCTGTGTCTGGTGATTCGCCAACCTGTCATTATTGTAAAAAGCCTGGCCATTTAGTTGCTGACTGTCGTTTTAAAGAAAAAACACTCGAAATTAGATGCCAAACCTGTGGGTTTATTTAAAACATGTCCTTCCGCTTCCTCGCTTGTCACTGAGCATTAAACTGGTTATGAACCATTTCTTAGTGACGGCTTTGTTTCTCTGCCTGGTAGTAAAAACCGTGTGCCTGTGCGTATACTGCGTGATACTGGTACGGCTTTGTCGTTTGTGTTGGATGGGGTTTTGCCTCTGTCTGAGCACACCAAGACTGGTACTAGTGTCCTCGTTCGTGGAATCGAAATGGGGTCGGTAACGGTGCCACTTCACCAAATTGAACTCCACTCAAATCTAGTTACCGGTTGTGTGGCTGTTGGGGTTTGAGCGACGTTTCCAATGCCGGGGGTAACTTTTATTCTCGGTAATGACATCGCATTTGGTAATGTTTGGGCTAAAGACAACGGTAATGTATTGCCCCAGGTATCTGCCCCTGACTCCTCTACTCTCCATGAGTGCGCACAGAAGCACCCAGATGCGTTCCCTGCGTGCGCGGTAACTCGCGCTATGACCAAACGCTCAGTTTTAGCTCAGCCTAAGCGCTCTCTTTCCTCCGACGTTGATTTAATCGGTCTATCTAACACTTTTCTTGATTTTGATAATTCAGGTAGTATAACCACATCTTCTGTTCATCCTGCGCCTGGAAGTAAATTAAAGAAAGTCGACAGTTCTCTGCATTTTTCTCGTGAACAATTAATCTCTGCTCAAAACTGCAGCTTGCGTCTGCGGATGTTGACATCGATAAAGAGCCGCAGTGTTTGTTTTTTAGAGATGGTGTGTTAATGAGAAAGTGGAGACCTTCTAATGTCCCAAACAAAGGGAATGATCGCTTCCAAATTGTGCTGCCTAGTATTTATCGAGGTAGAGTCTTAAGTGTAGCTCACGACGGTTTAGCTGGACATCTGGGTATTAAAAAAACGTTGCATCGCATAACCCAACATTTTTACTGGCCACGTACCAGGCAAAATGTCATCCGGTTTTGCAAGATGTGTCGTGTTTGTCAGTTAGCTGGCAGACCTAACCAAATAGTTCCACCTGCACCCTTGTATCCCATTCCTGTCTTCGGACAGCCGTTTGACACAGTTATTGTTGATATTGTGGGCCCCCTTGTTCGTGCAAAGGGTGGGTACCAGTATTTACTAACGATGATGTGCGCTGCAACCCGTTTCCCAGAGGCTATTCCTCTGCGCACAATTACAACCAACGTTGTGCTTAAAGAGCTCATTAAGTTCTTTTCACTATTTGGCCTGCCTAAAGTAATTCAAACAGACCGTGGGTCAAATTTTACCTCTTGTTTATTTGCACGTGTGTTGAAACAACTACGCATACAGCACAATCTGTCCAGTGCATTTCACCCCCAGAGCCAGGGTGCGCTTGAGCGTTTCCACCAGACCTTGAAATCCATGATTCGTAAGTATTGCTTAGAGACTGGTAAGGATTGGGCTGAAGCTGTACCCTGGTTGTTGTTTGCGTGTAGAGAAGTCGTGCAAGAGTCTTTGGGTTTTAGTCCAGCCGACCTCGTTTTCGCTCACACTCCGCGAGGGCCACTACCTGTCATTAAGGAGCAATGCTTTAATGATTCACTCAAAACAATACTCTCGCACGTAACTGACTTTCGTGACCGCTTGCATAGGGCCTGTGACTTTGCTAGGGAACATCTCAAACAGGCTCAATGCAAGATGAAAGCGTGGTATGACCGTAAGGCGGTGGATCGTCACTTTGCTGTGGGCGACAAAGTGTTAATGCTGCTACCTGTCCCTGGATCGGCTTTGCAGGCTCGTTTTACCGGTCCGTGTCTGATCGGGATTACATGATTGCAACTCCAGACCGTAGGTGTCAGAAACGTTTGTGCCATGTTAACATGTTGAAACCGTTTCATGAGCGTGTTGACCCCTCCTATTCTCCGGCGCTATCTGCTTCGCAGCCACCTTCCGACTTGGCGCTGTCTACCGGCGTGGTGCTGGTTTCTTCAGTAGTTGAGGCGGACGATGATGTTGATGGCCCGTGTCGTGCAGTTGTAGAGGGGCGTTTAAATAATACCGCTATGATCTCCACGCTCGACTCTCACCTTCCTCATCTGTCTCCATCGGAGAGAGCTGACATTATAGAAATTGTCCATCAGTTTCCTCAGTTGTTTGGTGATGTGCCAAAACAAATGCATGTCCTTCAACATGACATTGATGTCGGCTCTGCGGTACCAATTAAGCAACATCCATACCGCGTTAACTCTGCAAAGAGGGAGATTTTGAGAAAGGAGGTCGAGTACATGTTGGCAAATGGTATTGCTGAGCCTACTATGAGTCCCTGGAGTTCTCCCTGTCTTCTTGTTGCAAAGCCCGATCACACTTTTCGGTTCTGCACTGATTACCGCCGTGTCAATGCAGTCACTGTACCTGATTGTTATCCACTACCGAGATTGGATGACTGCATTGACCGGGTGGGTTCAGCTGTTTTTGTTAGCAAATTTGACCTGCTTAAAGGTTACTGGCAAATCCCATTAACTCCGCGGGGCAAGGAAATTTCTGCTTTTGTGACGCCAGATGACTTTTTGTCGTATTGCGTTATGGCTTTCGGCATGCGTAATGCTCCTGCCAGCTTCCAACGGCTGATTAACACTGTGCTGTCGGGTATGTCGAATTGTGAGGCGTATCTAGATGACGTTGTGTTGCATAGCTCTGACTGGCCCAGTCACCTTCTCCAAATTCGAGAATTATTCCTCCATCGTCTCTCGTCTGCCTGCCTGACCATTAACTTGGCCAAATGTGAATTTGGGAAGGCGACTGTAACTTATCTCGGCCGCTTGGTGGGAGGGGGTATGGTGCGTCCGTTAGATGCAAAAATTGCAGCTATTTGTAATTTTCCTGCCCCTGCTGATCGCCGCGAGCTGCATCGTTTCCTTGGCATGGCTGGCTAGTACCGTGCGTTTTGCAGCAACTTTTTCGCGGTAGTAGCGCCATTGACGGATTTGCCAAGCCCTAAAGTTACGTACACCTGGTCACAGCAGAGTAGTAAGGACTTTGAAAATGTCAAGTCGCTTTTGATTTCTGCTCCAGTTTTGAGCGCGGCTGATTTTTCTAAACCCTTCTCTTTTGCTGTTGACGCGTGTGACTATGGTGCGGGTGCTGTCCTCCTTCAGCTCGGCGCTGACGGTGTTGACCATTCCGTCTGTTATTTTTCAAAGAAATTCAGTCCTCCGCAGCGTTCGTATTCCACCATCGAGAAGGAGGCCCTCGCCCTAGTCCTCGCTGTACAACAATTTGAGGTGTATCTCGGTGCCTCCCAAAATGTGGTCGTTTACGCCGATCATGACCCGCTGAAATTTTTGTCTCGCATGCGTAATGCCAATCAGCGGCTCATGCGGTGGTCTTTGATCCTACAATCTTTCAACCTGCAGATCAAACACATTCGCGGTACCGACAACGTCATTGCTGACGCTCTGTCCAGGGTGCCTTAGTTCTGAATTCATGTGTACGGTAATTCTGTAATTTTTTTGTTGTTTGTCTTGATTATTGTCATTTGTGTTTATATGTATATGTACATATATACTGTGTCTCCTTTTGTTGGGCTGTGCTTTTTTTTCTACACTGGTGTGTGGATGGTACAGCCTGTTCATTGTTTGGTAACTGTGTTGGGCCAGTTCTATTTATAACTGCTCTGACGTGGTGTATGTTTAAGTTTATTATGGAGACGGTGTCACCATCTTGGTGAGGAGGTGTTACGTCCTCCCACCACTAGGGGCACCGCCATATTTTTGCTTCTAATTTGCTGCGTCTCTGATTCTTGCACAGGTGCAGCCCATGGATCTTACAGCTTTCCCCATTTAAGCCAGGGTGGCAGACTGGCCCGGTCTCTCTCTCCTGGGCTCCCTCCTGCGTTTTGCCTATTTTTTGGTTATCTCCCATTTTGGCCTTATTTCCCCATTTGTCTTTACTTTTCCCTTTACCATCTTTTGTAAATATCTGATCTTTAATTTGCAATAAATACCCCTAGACCAACGAGCGCCCTGACTGTTTTCATCCGTCAGTGTTACAATTTGACACACACACACACACACCTCTTTGCTAAATACTTAAAATGATGTCACAATCTCATAGTCTTAATCAGGCTCTCAGGGATATGACACACACACACACACACACACACGTGCACATGCACGCATGCACACACATACGCACACACACAAACACGTGCACATGCACACACACACACACCTCTTTGCTAAAAACTAAAAGACCTGCATACAGGCATGTATGCATGCATTTAAACACATGAAAGCATCTACTGTATAGGGTGAATTCAGGTACGTTGGACATCAGGTAAAAGCCAGATAAGCCAGATACGCATTGCATGTCTCATCTCTTTTAATTCTAGTGACCAATCACAATGAATATATTTAAACTGTTGTAACATCATTGATGTGCAGTGCCTGACAAAAGTCGTGTCACTTATCCATTTTGTAGAAACAAAAGCTTATAACCTTACTTTTAATTAATCCATTGGTTTTAGAAATGTCTCATATGAAAGCTAAAACCCTCCTAAATTATGTTAATATACTCAAAATAAATTTGCTTTACTGAAGAAAGATTGATAATTTAATGAACACAGAAAGGTCAGATTTTGGCAAGACAAATGTTTTGTCGCCTACAGAAAATTGAACAAATAATTTACTTCAAATAAAAAAATATGTTGCATAACATCAGTGAATCAAGTAATGGTGCTGTGAGATTCATATTTAATATCTTGTATGACTTCCATGAGCTTTAAGGACTGCATCCATGCGGTTCAACAATGATTCATTTATTGATGAAGTCATCCGGAATAGCAAAGAAAGCAGTCTTACATGCCTCCCAGAGTCCATAAAGATTCTTTCAATTTGCCTTCCATGCTTCCTCTTTCATTCTATCCCAGACATGCTCAATGACGTTCATGTCTGGTGACTGGGATGGCCAGTCCTGGAGCACCTTGATCTTCTTCGGCTTGAGGAACTTTGATGTATAGATGGAAGTATGCGATGGAGCACCATCCTGCTGCAAAATTTGTGGTTGGGAATGTTGCTAATACTTCTTGATATTTTAGGCTATTGATATTGTCTTCCACCCTGCAAATGTATTACACCCCCATATTGAATGTAACCCCAGACCATGATTTTTCAGCCACCAAACTTAACTGCTTTCTGTGTGAATCTTGGATCCACGCGGGCTCCAGTAGGTCTCCTGCAATATTTGCAGTGGCTGTGATGTAATTATTTATCTGAGAAATCTTCTGCCACTTTACTTTTCCAGCGTCCATCCTTTTAGCAGGCTGTGGCCCTTGCCAAATGTTTTTTAATTTGCCTTTTGTTTAGTGCTGGTTTCTGTGCACTGATTTGACCATGGAGGACATTTCGAGACAGAATTCTACTAACTGTTCTGGTTGACACAGGGATTTGAGGTGACCAGGCCTGGTGGAGCTCTGCTGCAGTGGAAAAGGGGCTGGCCTTGGAACAAACGGTCCTCCCGAGTTGTATAGCAGGGTCTGCCGGACCTGGGCTTGTCTAAAACATCTCCAGTCTATTCAGATCTTTTTCTTATTCTTCGTACTTGACGCTGCCACCTCAGCAGTGGATCTGGTCTTGACCTTCTTGATAATTAATGCTTTGGCCTCAGGGTGCGTCTTAGGCATGTTGTCAGAGGGCAAGTTGGAGTTGATGTGAAGGTCTGGTATGCTGGGGTTCTTTTTATACACATCCACTAATTGATTGATCAATAACTGATCACAGGTGAGGCTGTAATCTAGGACTGGGTGCATCATATGACAAGGCGACAAGACTTTTGTCTTGCCAAAATCTGACTTCAAATCAATCTTTCTTCAGTGAAGCAAATTTATTTGAGTATATTGAGCATAATTTGGGAGGGTTTTAGCTTTAGACTTTAGATTTTAGACATTTCTACAACCAATGTATTAATTAAAAGTCAGGTTATAAACTTTTGTTTCTACAAAATGGATAAGCGACAAGACTTTTGTCAGGCACTGTATATGTTTTAACTCTGATGTTTCTCTGATGGACAGGGTGAATCCTTATATGGACAGTGGCAGAAAAACGTAAATGGTCAGAGTCATAATAAACATCATAATACATCTGAACACACTGCAACTGTACACACATAAACATGCAAGCACACACGCACACACACACACACACACACAAACAGGTTATGGATAACACTACTATACTCACTGTAGTGTCTCCAGTTGACAGAGTGGATTTCTTAATGCAGCACTAAGAAGTGTCACTCCTGAGTCCTGCAGATTATTGGAACTCAGGTCCAGCTGTCTGAGACTTGATCCTGAGCTGAGGGCTGAAGCCAGACAGGAACAGCTTTTCTCTGTCAGCTTACAGCGATGCAGCCTGGGGAAACATCATGATACATATGAACACACTGAAACTTCTGCACACACACATGCACATGCACACGTGCGCGCACGCACACACACGCACACCTGTTTGGTAAATACTGAAAATGTTGTTACAGTCTTATGAACTTCTTCAAGCTCTAAGGTATATAACACACACACACACACCTCTTTGCTAAACACTAAAAATGTTGTCACAACATAATTCTCATATTATGTTAATTCTCATAATTCTAATCAGGCTGTCAGGTAGCCTATATAACTCTCTCTCACACACACACATACACACACACACACACACACACTTGTTTGCTAAATACTGAACATGTTGTTACAGTCTTATGAACTTATTCAGGCTCTAAGGTATATAACACACACACAACAATAACAGCTTACACATGCTTACACACACACACACACACACACACACACACACACACACACACACACACACACACACACACACCTCTTTGCTAAATACTTAAAATGTTGCCACAATCTCATAGTGTTAATCAGGCTCTCAGGTATATAACTCTCTCACACACACACACACACACACACACACGCACACACACACCCCCTTTGCTAAATACTTAAAATGTTGCCACAATCTCATTATCTTAATCAGGCAATCTCTCTATCTCACACACACACACACACACAAACTTAACACCATGCAATCAAATCTCTCTGTCAGCTCACAGAAGCACAGGCAAACAAAACTCAAACAGGCAAACAAAACTCAAAACACTGAAACTTTTGCACACACACATGTGCACATGTGCACATGCACGCATGCACAGACACACACACAAACACACACACACCTCTTTGCTAAAAACTAAAAGACATGCATGCAGGCATGGATGCATGCATTTAAACACATAAAAGCATTTATAGGGTGAATTCAGGAACATTAGACCATCAAGTAAAAGCCAGGTAAACCAGATACGCATTGCATGTCTCATTTCTTTTAATTCTAGTGACCAATCACAATAAATATATTTAAATTGTTGTAATATCATTGATGTATATGTTTTAACTCTGATGTTGCTGTGATGGGCAGGGTGAATCCTTACATGGACAGTGGCAGAAAAAAGTAAATGGTCAGTGTCTCCACTATAAGAAAACTAGAAAAGCAGTGTATTTTTAGTGACACAGCCTGGGGGAAACATCATGATACATCTGAACACACTACAACTGTGCACACACACACACACACACACACACACACACACACACACACACACACACACACACAGATACACAGGCTTGGGGAGTAACGGAATACATGTAACGGCGTTAAGTAAAAGGATACAAAAAAAAGTAACTGTATTCCCCTACAGTTACAAAAAATGAAGGCGTACTCAGATTACAGGTACATTTAGTGAAAATTGGGATTATTTAGCAGGATTACAATTTGAAAACATTTTACGTTATTTATTTCTTTTTTATTTCAAACTGGAGATGGAGGGGAAGCGACAAACTATCCTACAGACATGCATGCGCGCGCAGTTACACAACGGGCGAAATCGGGACTGACATGTCTCAGTAAAGACCGTCTCTGGTTCACTTCACTTGAACTTCGCGTCGTCGTCCGGCAGAATTGGCATGACTTCAACCAAAGAACGCATTTAATGGGTGGAAATTTCGACATCACTTTACTTTCACTGCGAGTCTCATCAGCAGTAATCCGAAAGTAATCAAGTTACATTACTTTAATATTATGGTTCTTGGATTACGTTACTGAATACATATTTTATGGGGTAACTAGTAACTTTACCAGAATACATTTCTAAAGTAACCCTCCCAACCCTGCAGATACAACAATATGAACAGCACAAAATTACAACACACACACACCTGCACACACACACACACAAACACATACTCACACGCACTCACACTCATACAGGGACACCTCTGCTAAATATTGAAAATCACAATCTCATAATATTAATCAGGCTGTCAGATATATAATTGTCTCTCTCACACACACACACACTGTCAGGTCTGCACCAGATCTGGCCACGACCACGCCCCCTCACTCTGCTTCACAAACGCATAGCTCCTTAACTGACTCGTTACCTTGTTCACAATCACCTCCCGGTTCAGGCTTACGTTCCCCGGAATACTAATTAGTTTCACCTGGTCTCTACAGCACTCCCTGTTCACCCGGTATCTGGCCTCGTCACACTTCCCCTAGGTTTGCTCTGTGTCAGTCGTGTTTTGTTCAGCTCCTCAGCTTTTGCCTGCATCTCCTTTGTTTGTGTACTCTTCTACCCCGGTATTGTGCCTTGGTTTTTCCTGGTTGTGTTGTGGTGTCAGTTTCGTGTTAACTCCCTGCTTTGCCTGTCTTTGTTCTTGTGCCCTTTTGTTCAGCCTTAATCTTCTGAGCTTTGTAGTTTTGTACTCTGCCGTTTCAGTTTGTTGTCTGTGGATTGTGTTTTTTTAGTTCAGCCTTAATCCTCTGAGTGTTGTAGTTTTGAACTCTGCTGTTTCTGTTTTATGATCTGTGGTTTGTGTTTACGAATATTGAATAAACTGTGTAAAAGGACTATTCCTCGTCTGGTCTGAGCCTGACACACACGTACACTTAACGCCATGCAATCAAATTTCTCCGTCAGCTCACAGAAGCCCAGGCTGGAAACATCATGATACATCTCAAAACACTGAAACTTTCGCACACACACACACATAGAGACACACACACACACACCTCTTTGCTAAAAACTAAAAGACCTGCATACAGGCATGTATGCATGCATTTAAACACATAAAAGCATCTACTGTATAGGGTGAATTCAGGTACGTTGGACCATCAGGTAAAAGCCAGATATGCCAGATATGCATTGCATGTCTCATGTTGCTGTGATGGGCAGGGTGAAGGATATGGACAGTGGCAGAAAAAAGTAAATGGTCAGTGTTTCCACTATAAGAAAAGTAGAAAAGCACTGTATTTTTAGTGACACAGCCTGGGGGAAACATCATACATCTGAACACACTGCAATACACACACAAACATGCAAGCACACACACACAAATACAACAATATGAACACAAAATTACAACACACACCTGCACACACACACACGTGCACACACACACACACACACACACACACAGGTCACGGATACCACTACTATACTCACTGTAGTGTCTCCAGTTGACAGAGTGGATTTCTTAATGCAGCACTAAGAAGTGTCACTCCTGAGTCCTGCAGATTATTGTCACTCAGGTCCAGCTGTCTGAGACTTGATCCTGAGCTGAGGGCTGAAGCCAGAGAGGAACAGCTTTGCTCTGTCAGCTTACAGCGACGCAGCCTGAGGAAACATCATGATACATCTCAACACACTGAAACTGTTTACACTGTTACGGCGTGGGCTCGTA
Source organism: Setipinna tenuifilis (assembly GCA_030347295.1). Taxonomy (NCBI): domain Eukaryota; kingdom Metazoa; phylum Chordata; class Actinopteri; order Clupeiformes; family Engraulidae; genus Setipinna; species Setipinna tenuifilis. The sequence continues at coordinate 5,782,289 of CM059275.1, read as the reverse complement.
CACACCGCAACATAAAAGAGGGGACACCACACAAGGCTTTACATTTACAAACCTTTTATTTAATAAAGCACATAAATGAGTTGTCTAGGGTATGAGTGTGGAATGTGTCGTGCCTGAATGGATGTGTGTGAGCGTCAGTGAGTAGTCAAGTAGAGAGGCAAACAGCAAGAGGGAGAGTGAGAGAGAGGGGGAGAGAGAGAGAGATCAAGTGAGAGACCAGCTAAAGTGTGCCTATGCCCAAAGAAAGAAAGTCTCTGAGGGAGAGAGAGCCACCCCTTTTAACCTGTACCAACTAACCAGGGGCCTATTTCACAAAACCAAGATAAGGGATTAAGAAGGGTTTACTTGGTCATCCTAGATGACTTTAGCCTTGAAGTCGTTTCACAGAAGAAATCGCATATAAGTTACCATGGGGATTTATACCTTGCAGCTAGCCTGCTCCCGACCAGGCTAAGAACCAGGATTAGTTAATTCTTGCCCCTTATTGGCTCAATGAACTGTCACTCAGAGTTGTCAGTGAACCTCAAGTAAAGAGACGCGGCCGGCCAGCCAGCAATGGTGTTAGCCAACTTTTAATGGCCTGTATGAAACACTTTGAACAGGCTAAATAAAACATTTTCTCTGCTGTTTATTATATTTGTTTGTTTGCTTATTATTATGCTTTTAATTTCTGAACCAATTGTAATCGAATAGTTTCTTTTATTTATTTCATTAATTGAATGAATACCCAAACCAACTTCACTTGTGTTCTCAATTAAGTCGCTGATCACAGCAGTATATAATGACAGGCTGCACGTGCTTCACCTCATAACATTCCATGAGGAGGCTCTGCTCCGCCGGGGTGAAGTACTGCGCACGCGTCCATGCCGTCTTTTATAGAATGACGTGAACGCGCTCTTAACAGGATTTGTTACACCTGGCTTGGCCTAGCCGCCTCAACTCATCCGTGCTCGGCGTTAGTGAAACGTATTCAGCGTGTTTACATAGACAAGGCTAGGTCAAGCCCCGTTTTCGTCACTTATCTTGGATGTGTTTAGTCAGGTTTTGTGAAATAGGCCACAGGTGTACTCAATGATCTAATTAGACCTAATGGACCCAGCCCTGCCCGTGCACTGACAGACTGGTGCCTGAAGGGGGCCCAAAGTGTCGTTACAACACACACACATATGCAAGCACACACACGCAAGAACACACACACACACACACACACACACACACACAAACACACACCTCTTTGCTAAATATTGAAAGACATACAGAAACACTAACATATACACAACAACAATAACAGCTTACACATGCTTACACAAACACACAAACACACACACACACACACACACACACACACACACACACACACACACACACACACACACACACACACCTGTTTGCTAAATACTTAAAATGTTGTCACAATCACAACAATACCACCAAGACACACTAATAAAACATTCCAACATACATACAACCACTCCTTTGACTTTTATACAAAAACACAGTAACATAATCACAACACACACAACTGCACACAAACACACACACACACACACACACACACACACACACACACCTGTTTGCTAAATACTTAAAATGTTGTCACAATCTCATAGTCTTAATCAGGCTGTCAGGTATATAACTTACACACACACAGACACACACAGACTTAACACCATGCAATCAAATTTCTCTGTCCGCTCTCAGAAACTCTGACCCCTTTAATGCTAGTGACCAATCACAATGAATATATTTAAATTGTTGTAACATCATTGATATATATGTTTTTACTCTGATGTTGCTGTGATGGGCAGGGTGAATCCTTATATGGCCAGTGGCAGAAAAAAGTAAATGGTCAGTGTCTCCACTATAAGAAAACTAGAAAAGCAGTGTATTTTCAGTGACACCGCCTGGGGGAAACATCATAATACATCTGAACACACTGCAACTGTACACACACAAACACGCAAGCACACATACACACACACTTACGCACACACACAAACACACACACAAATACAACAATATGAACAACACAGAATTACAACACACACAGCACACACACACACACACACACACACACACACACACACACATGCACTCACACTCACATAGACACAGCACTTTTGCACTCTGTAAAAATTATGTGCTATACACACACTCCACACAAACATACAGCAGAGACATTATGCAAACACAAACAATAATGTTTATGTTCATTAACATGAAATAAACACACACTTCCACCTGAAACATTCATACACATTTTAATAAAATAACAATAGCAAAACAACACACACACACACACACACAAGTTATGGATACCACTACTATACTCACTCTAGTCTCTCCAGTTGACAGAGTGGATTTCTTAATGCAGCACTAAGAAGTGTCACTCCTGAGTCCTGCAGATTATTCTGACTCAGGTCCAGCTGTCTGAGACTTGATCCTGAGCTGAGGGCTGAAGCCAGAGAGGAACAGCTTTTCTCTGTCAGCTCACAGCTAAGCAGCCTAGGAGAACATAATGATACATCTTAACACACTGAAACTGTTTACACACACACACACATGCAAGCATACACACACACACACACACACACACACACACACACACACACCTCTTTGCTAAATATTGAAAGACATACAGGGCCCTATTTTGCCGCGGCGCACTGTGTGTTCGCGACATGCGCATGCTGTCATTGCTATTCTGTCCTACCGCAACATTCATTTTTTCAGGCAAAAAATCACGTTGTCTAGATAGCAGATGACATTGCGCCGTGATGGGCGGGTCAACGAAAAGAAGAGGTGTGGTCTGGCGGCGCAAAGCGCACCAGATGCTATTATGAGGACGCATAAACCATTTGCGCTTTTGATCAATAAAAAAGTCCTTTTTCGTCACTGGCGCATTGTTGAAAAGCTATTTTAGAGGCGCACAACACTTTGAACCCCGATGTACCTGCTGCTGCGCCAGAGAGGCGAGCTGAACTAGCAGAAAAGTTGCAACATGTATAGCCTGTATAGCCACGTATTTTTATGTTTTAGTAAGCAAACAGGCACAAATAATGAAAATATAGCAATGTTGTGCAGTTTACAGCAATGTTCTGCAGTTTATTTACAATTTCTTTTGTCGTTTTAAATAAACAGCGATTGCAATGTTCTGCAGTTTATTTACGATTTCTTTGTTTTAAATAAACAGCGTGGCAAGTTGTAAGAAATAATATGGACAAATCATCAAAAAGAAAACTAGTGGACTAATGGTTTGATGGACCTATACCTTCCGTTTATTTTTGATGTTTCCTTTGAGTTTAAGGCTTTTGTTTCCCGTCTTCTAACGTTGTTGTACCGCTTTCAGCGCACAACACGTTGAACCCGATGTACCTGCTGCTGCGCCAGAGAGGCGCGCTGAACTGGCAGAAAAATTGCAACATGTATAGCCTGTATAGCCATGTATTTTTATGTTTTAGTAAGCAAACAGGCCCAAATAATAAGAGTATAGCAATGTTTTGCAGTTTATAGCAATGTTCTGCAGCCTCTTTTGTCGTTTTAAATAAACAGCGATTGCAATGTTCTGCAGTTTATTTAATAAGCAGCGTGGCAAGTTTGGCAAGACTAATCATCAAAAAGAAAACTAGTGGACTAATGGTTTGATGGACCTCCACCTTTTATTTTTGATGTTTCCTTTGAGTTCAAAGCTTTTGTTTCACGTCTTCTAACGCTGTTGTACCGCTTTGGACACTGTTCGAAAGTTCTCTTCTTGCCAAAGGAGGACACAATTATTGAAGATATTTCCTCCCATACTTCTATGACCCGCGGAGGTTTGGGGGAATTCTTTCCATCTACGAATATTAACTACTCACGCGCTTTTACTTCACGCACGAGCAGATCGGTCTCCTCCACCGAAAAGCTCCTCCCGTCCGGGTAAATCCGCCATCGTAATAGCAACAGGCTATGGACAATGCGGCCGATGGCTCTTAAAGGGAATGAAAGTATAAATTCTCATTGGTTAATTGTATGTTACGCCCAAAACACACCCATGACTAATGAAGTAACTTAACCCAACCCTTTTGAACGATGCCCCTGGCGCAATGTTTGCTTTTTCTGCCGTGAAAATACCAAATTGTGTCGGAAACGCCCCCAAAGCAACTTGCGCGACAGACTTTAGACAATGCCCATATGATCGTGAAAATAGAGCCCACAGAACACATGCTTACACACACACACACACACACACACACACACACACACACACACCAATAACAACAATACCACCAAGAAACACTAATAAAACATTCCAACATACATACAAACACTCCTTTGACTTTTATACAAAAACACAGTAACATAATCACAACACACACAACTGCACACAAACAAACATTTGTGCGCGCGCACACACACACACACACACACACACACACACACACACACACACACACACACACACACACCTGTTTGCTAAATACTTAAAATGTTGTCACAATCTCATAGTCTTAATCAGGCTGTCAGGTATATAACTCACACACACACAGACATACACAGACTTAACACCATGCAATCAAATTTCTCTGTCCGCTCTCAGAAGCTCTGATCTCTGATATATAATGAATATAAATGGTCAGTGTCTCCACTATAGGAAAACTAGAAAAGCAGTGTATTTTTAGTGACACAGCCTGGGGGAAACATCATAATACATGTGAACACACTGCAACTGTACAAGTGCATGCACACACACACACACACACTCACGCACACTCTCACACACACACACACTTTAGAATTAAGAGCTGAAATCGTTTAAACACCCTCCTAACCCCACATACACATGCCGCTTTGATTACTGACTTACAAGGCTGATCTGGATGCCTTGACCACAGGCATCATCCTCAGCAGACATTCCTCTGATGGGGAGTATCTATCCAGGTCAAACTCATCCAGCTCCTGTTCTGAGGTCAGCAGCACAAAGACCACAGCTGACCACTGTTCAGGGGAGAGTTTGGCTTCCACTAGACCTCCTGATCTCAGGTAGCTTTGGATTTCCTCCACTAAGGATTGGTCATTCAGCTCATTCAGACAGTGAAACAGATTGATGCATTTGTCTGAGGAGGGATTCTCCCTGATCTTCTGCTTGATGTACTGAATAGTTTTGTCTGTGCTCTGTGATTGGCTGCTTCTCTGTGTCAGAAGATCTCTTAGGAGATTTTCATTGGACTGCAGTGAATGGCCCAGAAGGAAGCAGAGAAAAAGGTCCAGATGTCCGTTTTTGCTCTGTAAGGCCAGATCCACTGCACTCTTGTGCAGGTCATACAAAGACTCCGACACAGGCCTACAACACTGAAGAAGCTTCAATCGGAAGGTGGCTGGATTTAGAACATTTTCCTTCTGGATGATGAGAGTAAGGTGCACATATAAAGCAGCAAGATGCTCCTGAATGGTGAGATGCACAAAGCAGAAAACCTTCCCCTGGTACAGTCCAGGCTCTTCTCTGAAGATCTGGGTACACACTCCTGAGTACACCGATGCTTCTGTGATGTCAATGCCACACTCTTTCAGGTCCTCCTCATAGAAGATCAGATTGCCCTTCTGCAGCTGCTGAAAGGCCAGTTTCCCAAGTTTGAAAATCATCCCACTATCCGTCTCTTTTATTTGTGTGTATTTCTGTTTGATGTGTGTCTGAATGATCAGGAAGTGTGTGTACATCTGAGTCAGGGTTTTGGGAATTTCTCTTTTCTCTGTTTCCCTTAACATTTTCTCTAGAACAATGGCTGCAATCCAGCAGAAGATGGGAATGTGGCACATGATATACAGGCTTCTGGACAACTTCAGGTGTGTGATGGTTCTGTTGGCCAGGTTCTCATCACTGACTCTCTTCCTGAAGTAGTCCTCCTTCTGGGGGTCATTGAACCCCCGTACCTCTGTCACCTGATCCACACACTCAGGAGGGATCTGACTGGCTGCTGCTGGTCTAGAGGTGATCCAGAGAAGAGCAGAGGGCAGCAGATTCCCCTTGATGAGGTTTGTCAGCAGAACAGACAATGTGGTTGGTTCTGTTGCATCAGAACATGTTTGGGACTGGAAATGTAGAGAAATCCGACACTCATCTAGACCATCGAATATGAACAACACTTTGTGCTTGTCATCACTGAAAACACTGAATTCTTGAATATCAGTGAAAAAATGCTGAACTAAATCAACCATACTGAGTTTTTTCTCTTTAAACAGATTCAGTTCCCGGAAAGGAAGAGGAAATATGAAGTCGACATCCTGATTGGCTTTTCCTTCAGCCCAGTCCAGAATAAACTTCTGCACAGAGACTGTTTTTCCAATGCCGGCCACTCCCTTTGTCAGCACAGTTTTAATGGTTTTGTCTTGTCCAGGTAAGGGATTAAAAATGTCATTACATTTGATTGGTGTGTCATATGCTACTGATCTTTTGGATGCTGACTCAATCTGTCTGACCTCATGTTCATCATTGACCTCTCCACTTCCCCCCTCTGTGATGTAGAGGTCTGTGTAGATCTCATTGAGGAGTGTGGGGTTTCCTTGGCTTGAGATTCCCTCAGACAAACATTGAAACTTCTTCTGCAAATTGGATTTGTGACCCTGTAGTATTTCCATCTCAGACACATGTTTACATCTGTAAAAAAAGCAAACAAGTTCTTTATTTCTTACAGTTTCGGTTTTAAACCCAGATGTAGTGCAATATTGTGTTTTGGTGTGAGGATAAGAACCATTAAAGCATGTGATCTTAGACTAAGGGTTCATATATACCGGATTGAGCGTGAGTGGGGCGGGGGCAGAAGTGGTCTGTGAGTGGTATGTAAGCATAGCGCATTCTGTATAGAGCATAGTCCTGTTTTCCCATTGATACACAATATGTATTTATTTTCTTATTTTATACGATGTTTAAAAAGCATAACTGCGCACAGAACAACTTCATTACTTTGTTAAGGCTGGCTGAATATTTGACATTGTTCCAAAACATGTACGCTGATTGTTGTCAAAGATGTTATTCTCTCCCAGTACAAAAAAGGTACTGTATTTCAGTTTCTATGTTCATGTAGTTACTGCACTTGTAGGGCAGATCTGCTATGGCAAGGTCAACATTGATAGCTTTCCGGCATTTGTTTCATGCAATTCTAGGTGAGTGGTCATATTTTTCAAATAATCTATTAACATACATTGTAAGTGAATGTATGTATGTCTGAATGAGCCCGAGGAAGGACTGCCAGCCACCAGCTCACCGCTGCTCTGTAGAAGAATACACCTCTGTATCTTTGTCCTCTTCTCTGCTCTCTTCTCTGTCCGTATTCTTAGGCTTTTCATCTGGTCTCTGCTGTGCGCCACTAATGGTAAAAGATGAATGATATTTTACATCTTTTAGTCACATACACACACACACACACACACACACACACACACACACACACACACACACACACACACACACAAATGCATAAAATAGTACAGAGACAAGCACAGACACATAAAGACAGAGAAAGAGAGAGAGAGAGAAAGAGAGACAGAGACACAGAGAGAGAAACCAGTAAAAAACATACATACCGAATCAGAACACATATACATAAATACACAGATACACACACAAATGCAGATGCACGCAAACAGCCCCCGCCACACACACTACATAATCAGTACAGAGATATACTCTCTTTGTCCCTCTCTCTCTCTCACACACACACACACACACACAAATACAGTAGTCATGCACACCAGCAAGCATATACATACACACACAGACACACATGCACGCGGACATGCATATGTAATAGATACTAGCTAGCAGAGCTCGACGTAAAAAAGTAGCTCACTACTTGGTAGTGCATCTGTCTCCCATACTGGAGTTACTGTGAGGTTGCGGGTTTGAGACTGGGTCTGGACTGTGCGGGAAGGCCTCGGTTACAGATGGGAGTGAGGTTTAGGGAGGTGAGTGTGCCAGCTAGCACAGATCGGCATAAAAAGTTAATAAAACCTCCCTCCCAACACCTCAAAAGGATATACTACTAACTGAGCTGTTAGCCTGGCAATTTAGCTGACTTCTGCCATGCTGGAGTTGCTGTGAGGTTGTGGGTTTGAGGCTGGACTGTGCAGGAAGGCATCAGTTTCACATTCACACACACACAAATACATACACAGTCACTGCACATGAGCAAGCATACACAGACACACACATGCATGCAAATATGTATACACACACACACACAGGAAGGGAAGATACTTAAAACTTACTGTCCAGCAGGTGAGTGTCCTCTAAATTTGAGCGGTTCACCCATGGATTGGTCACTCTTCATGGACACAGCACTAGCTGCAGAGGAGTCTGGCATGTTCTGATGAAGTGGGCTAGAAGAACATATACATGACTTTAGGTTAGCTTTAATAGGACGCCATTACCATGCTGCAAACAACATAGGATATCCAATGTGTACACTCATTCAGTCTTTCTCTCTCTCTCTCTCTCTCTCTCTCTCTCTCTCTCTCTCTCTCTCTCTCTCTCTCTCTTTCACCCACACAAATACAGCACACACAGATACATACACAGTCATGCACGCGAATATGTACACACATGCACACCCACACACACACACGCACGCACACACACACACACACACACACACACACACACACACACACACACACACACACAGGAAGGGACGATACTTAACACTTACTGTCCAGCAGGTGAGTGTTCTCTAAACTTAAGCGGTTCACCCATGGATTGGTCACTCTTCATGGACACAGCACTGGCAAGAGTGAAGACATGACTTCAGCTTTGCACACAGACATGTAACCCACACACTGACATGCACACATACTTATACATATTAAAACACACACCTGCACTCATGTGCTCTCTCTCATACACTTACTGTACACATACACACGTACTCCTCCCCACAGACACATACGCACACTGACATCAACACAGACATACAATAACACACAGACTAACATACACACATGCTTATACATGTGGGCACACACACACACTCTAACACACAAAATCTTTCACACACACACACACTGACATGCACTCATGCGCTCGCTCTCTCTCTTACACTCACATGCACATTCACAAAAACACACACAAACATACACTGACATGCACTTATGCACTCTCTCTCCTACACACACACCCCCACACATGCACACTAAAATCGCCTTATGCACGGAGACACACAAACACACACAATCACATACACACAGGTTTGCTTTTGATCATCCACTTTGGATACATACTGTATATCACCATAACAGATGAGAATACACACAGATGACACACACAGACACACACACACACACACACGCACAGGAAGGGATGATACTTAACACTTACTGTCCAGCAGGTGAGTGTCCTCTAAACTTGAGTGGTTCACCCATGGACTGGTCACTCTTCATGGACACAGCACTGGCTGCAGAGGATTCTGGCCTCTTCTGATGAAGTGGACTGCAAGAGTGAACACATAACTTACAGTAACACGCACACATGCTTGTACATGTTGGCGCGCACATGCACACACACACAAACACTCTAAAACACACAATCTCTCTCTCACACACACACATTGCTATACATTCATGTGTTCTCTCTTATACCCACACACACATATACACACTAACACAAAGACACACACAGACATGACCCCATGTGCTCCTACTTACACACACACACACAGACACAAGCGCACACTGATATCAACACATGCACTCAGAGACACAAGCACACACACATACACAGACAAATGTTTTTTAAATTGCCCCCATTGGACATCATTATCATCATAACAGACACATACACACATTTATATATACACACAAGCAATTCCACACACACACTGACATACATACACTGACCTACACACATATGCATGCACACACACACACATATACACACACACTGACATACATGCATACACTCAGACACAGACACACACCCACACACACGCACACACATGCACACACATACACACACACACACATGAATGTGATAACACACACAGGGATGATAGTTAACACTTACTGTCCAGCAGGTGAGTCTAAACTTCCTCTAAACTTAAGTGGTTCACCCATGGATTGGTCACTACTTATGGACACAACACTGGGTGCAGGGGAGTCTGGCCTCTTCTCATGAAGTGGACTGCAAGAGTGAACACATAACTTCAGCTTTGCACACAGACATGTAACCCACACACTGACATGCACACATACTTATACATATTACACACACACACTCTAACACACAAAATATTTCACACACACACTCACTGACATGTACTCATACACTCTCTCTCTTACACTCACATACATATTTACAAAAACACACACATACACTGACATGCACTTATGCACTCTCTCTCCTACACTTACACATACACACACACCTACAGACATGCACATCGACATCAACTTATGTGCTCAGACACACAAACACACATTGCCATGCACTCATGTGTTCTCTCTTTTACCCCCACACACACACAAACACACACACACACACACACACACACACACACACACACACACACACACACACACATACACACACACACACACATACACTGTCCAGCAGGTGAGTCAGGAGAGAGTAGACACACAATGATATGCCAACGCACACACACACACACACTGACATGCACTAATGTGTTCTCTGTTATACACATACACGCACACTTATCCCCAAACACACACACACACACTCATATCAACACAGACATACCACAGGCATAACACACAAACTGACATGCACACATGCTTATACATGTGGGCACACACACACACTCTAACACACAACATTTTTCACACACACACACACACAGGAAGGGACGATACTTAACACTTACTGTCCAGCAGGTGAGTGTTCTCTAAACTTAAGCGGTTCACCCATGGATTGGTCACTCTTCATGGACACAACACTGGGTGCAGGGGAGTCTGGCCTCTTCTCATGAAGTGGACTGCAAGAGTGAAGACATAACTTCAGCTTTGCACACAGACATGTAACCCACACACTGACATGCACACATACTTATACATATTAAAACACACACCTGCAGTCATGTGCTCTCTCTCATACACTTACTGTACACATACACACGTACTCCTCCCCACAGACACATACGCACACTGACATCAACACAGACATACAATAACACACAGACTAACATACACACATGCTTATACATGTGGGCACACACACACACTCTAACACACAAAATCTTTCACACACACACACTGACATGCACTCATGCGCTCGCTCTCTCTCTTACACTCACATGCACATTCACAAAAACACACACACACATACACTGACATGCACTTATGCACTCTCTCTCCTACACACACACCCCCACACATGCACACTAAAATCGCCTTATGCACGGAGACACACAAACACACACAATCACATACACACAGGTTTGCTTTTTATCATCCACTTTGGATACATACTGTATATCACCATAACAGATGAGAATACACACAGATGACACACACAGACACACACACACACACACACACGCACAGGAAGGGATGATACTTAACACTTACTGTCCAGCAGGTGAGTGTCCTCTAAACTTGAGCGGTTCACCCATGGACTGGTCACTTTTCATGGACACAGCACTGGCTGCAGAGGAGTCTGGCCCCTTCTGATGAAGTGGACTGCAAGAGTGAACACATAACTTACAGTAACACGCACACATGCTTGTACATGTTGGCGCGCACATGCACACACACACAAACACTCTAAAACACACAATCTCTCTCTCACACACACACATTGCTATACATTCATGTGTTCTCTCTTATACCCACACACACATATACACACTAACACAAAGACACACACAGACATGACCCCATGTGCTCCTACTTACACACACACACAGACACAAGCGCACACTGATATCAACACATGCACTCAGAGACACGAGCACACACACATACACAGACAAATGTTTTTTAAATTGCCCCCATTGGACATCATTATCATCATAACAGACACATACACACATTTATATATACACACAAGCAATTCCACACACACACTGACATACATACACTGACCTACACACATATGCATGCACGCACACACACACACATACACACACACACTGACATACATGCATACACTCAGACACAGACACATGCCCACACACACCCACACACACGCACACACATGCACACACATACACACACACACATGAATGTGATAACACACACAGGGATGATAGTTAACACTTACTGTCCAGCAGGTGAGTCTAAACTTCCTCTAAACTTAAGTGGTTCACCCATGGATTGGTCACTACTTATGGACACAACACTGGGTGCAGGGGAGTCTGGCCTCTTCTCATGAAGTGGACTGCAAGAGTGAATACATAACTTCAGCTTTGCACACAGACATGTAACCCACACACTGACATGCACACATACTTATACATATTAAAACACACACCTGCACTCATGTGCTCTCTCTCATACACTTACTGTACACATACACACATACCCCTCCCCACACACACATACACACACTGACATCAACACAGACATACAATAACACACAGACTAACATACACACATGCTTATAAATGTCGACACACACACACACACACACACACTCTAACACACAAAATCTTTCACACACACACTCACTGACATGTACTCATACACTCTCTCTCTTACACTCACATACATATTTACAAAAACACACACATACACTGACATGCACTTATGCACTCTCTCTCCTACACTTACACATACACACACACCTACAGACATGCACATCGACATCAACTTATGCGCTCAGACACACAAACACACATTGCCATGCACTCATGTGTTCTCTCTTTTACCCACACACACACACAAACACACACACACACACACACACACACACACACACACACACACACACACATACACTGTCCAGCAGGTGAGTCAGGAGAGAGTAGACACACAATGATATGCCAACGCACACACACACACACTGACATGCACTAATGTGCTCTCTGTTATACACATACACGCACACTTATCCCCAAACACACACACACACACTCATATCAACACAGACATACCACAGGCATAACACACAAACTGACATGCACACATGCTTATACATGTGGGCACACACACACACTCTAACACACAACATTTTTCACACACACACACTGACATGCACTCATGCACTCTCTCCCTTACCCTCACATACACATTCACAAAAATACACACACACTGACATGCACTTACGCGCTCTCTCTCCCACACTTACACATACACACACACCTACACACATGCACATTGACATCAACACACACACACACCGGGAGGGAAGACACTTACTGTCCAGCAGGTGAGTCTCCTCTAAACTTTAACGGTTGATCCATGGACCAGTTACTCTCTATGGACACACAGCTGGAAAGAGAGGAGTCTGCCCTCTTTTGATGAAGTGGGCTGGAAGAACATACACATGCCATGACTCACACCTGTTAAAATGTCACGCTACTTCACATGGAGTCCCATAGTTATTCTGGGACTCAAGGAAAACAAATGTGCACCCACGTCTGTTATCATTCTTTCAGAATACCCTAAATTAATAAATCTGTTGACCAGTGAAGTGAATCCCACTTCATATGTGTAACATGTGCACTGACCTGGTAAGAATATGACAATATTCAGAGCTCTGAGCACATTTTGGCTGGAACTCCTAAATCCTGAATTCTCAGCAGCCTCTTCTTCTACCGTCACACCCTATTTGCTCTGCACACAGCAAGTTACAGTTTTTACCAATCATTTTCACGCGTTTCTCAATACCATGTCTACATTTTCACAACTCTTAACACATTTGCACCAACCAAAGTCTATGGGAGACAAACTACGTTCTCTTTCGCATTGCTTTCACACAATTGCGTTCAATCACCACTTCAACCAAAATACATAAGTACTTCTCTCAGTTAATGTTTACCACCAACTAAATTATGTACAACTGCAGCTAAATTTGCAGACATTTGGATACTCCCATCAAAACAGTTAACTCTAGGATCAAAACCTAAAAGCAATACAATACAGTGTAACAAAGCACAGCATTTTGCATTTTGTCACACAAAAAAGAAATAATGTGCTTGAGGCATCTTTTAGCCAAATAATTATTGATATTTAGCACTTTTACACTTACATATGTATTTCTTCATAATATTTTTTTTATTTTTATAGCTTGTTGCGTAACAGGTAAACAAAGAGGTTACATTTGCATGTTTATGGGCAAAACATTGTGATAGAGAAAGTTGATATTGGAGTTGCTGTGTATTCCATTACCAGTATGTACTGTAGGCTTTATCATGGTTTATCCAAAATGCAGCAGCAGCATGGATCAGCATTACAGTAGGTAGGGCCAAAAACGACTTCTATGGATGACTATATTTACGTAGCCTGGCTGTCGCACCAAGCTTGTAGACAGAGCTTGGTCTGGCAAGTCTCCCTCAATGTAGCATCACAGGCAGTGTGGGCGGGCCCAGGCTAATATTTACATACATTTACATGTACAACACATATTACATGTACATTCTTTTGCAGTGAAACATACTGTAATTGATGCAGGTAATGGCTGTTCACCTTTCCTGCAGTGGAACACAATGTGGTTATATGTAAGCACAGGGTGAAGGTATCACATGTTACAGTTCATTCTGGTGTGTTTCTGGAGTGATGTGTTTTCTCTTTGTATGATTGTGCATATTTGATTGACACAATTTATCTTCAGTTCTGAAATGTGTACTGCAGTTAGAATCCAGAAAAATTGCAAACTATAGAAAATCCACTGAAAAACACCTTGTGATTCGCATCAACATTTTCTGATACATATTGTACTTTACACAAAATAATTCATTTGTAAACTGTATAGGTATAGCCTATAATCTTTATTTATCTATTATCAAAGGTGCATGAATACATACAAATGTCACTTAGATTGTTTGATAAAGTGTGTATTTACAATACATATCAGTAACGTGCCATACTGTCAGACAGAAGCTAGATTTTAAGTGATTTGTTTCAAGTTGTTTGCATTTTTTAGCTTATTGTACATTGACTGGCATTGTAGACTTACTGACCAACAGCATGTGTTATAGTTATGTTGCTGTAGCGCATTTTGCAGCAAATGTTAACTGATGTGCTCAAGCGCATGTTGGTACAGCACACTGTGTTAAGAGTTTTGCAAAAGTGGACACTGCCCTGCAAAATGTGTGAAAATGATTGGCAAAAACTGTAAAGTTGGAGAAGGACAAAGTCCCCAATTTAGTTGCCTTCAGGTTTAGTGAACCTGAGTGATAAAAGTGTAACAAACATGCACTCATTTTACACAACAAGGCAAGGAGTGTCCGAATGAAGAAATTGGATGAAATTTCAATAGGATGAAATTGTATTCTTTTTTATTTAGTAAACTCTGAAAAAGGGCCCCACAGACCCAAATACCATGCATGGATTAAAACTGTTCAATAGGTCCAGCATGACGAGTGAGAACTAATAAGAGTTTATAGGAGAGAACTAAGCTTAACTAACACATTTCAGACAGCTTTACTTCACAACAGTCAAAGCTATCTTTATAATCTTGCACTTATCAGTATCTACCAGCATCCAGTCATACCCTCTCATGATATGTTACTGCATTGCATTGTCTGAACATCTGGACCCATCTATAGTCAATGTATAATGTAAAGAAGGACAAATTCCCCAATTTGACTGCCTTCAGGTTCAGTTAACCTGCCCTACATGAGTGATAAAAGTGTAATAAAAGTACATGCACTCATTTTACTGTTTTTTTTCGTCCACTAGGGTTCACTGTTGTGCACATGTCACTTTGCTTTGTTTTGATTTCCACTCTGTTTTAACATGTGCTTGTTTGTTTGTTTTGAGTTCCTGCCCCGCCTTCTCATTATGTTTTGTAGTAAAATAAGTTGGGATAAAAGTCATAAAGTGGAGGCCGACACAAAACATAAGTCAAAGTAACATCTAAACTGGCAGGTCAGAGAAAGTTGAAACATAGAGCTGGCATGTCAAGTTGCGCAAATAGGGAGGCTCGCACGTAAAGTTGCCTTATCAGTTGAAAACAGAGAGGTTTGCTCGCACTCACACATGCACACCAAAGGGCCAAGTTGCAAAGAGAAAAGGTTTGCTCGCACGCACACATGCACACCAAAGGGTTAAGTTGCAAAGAGAAAAGGTTTGCTCGCACGCACACACGCACATTGGGGGGCCCAGGATGCATGTGGCAGTAGCAAAAGGGGAAGTGCACAACTGAAGAAACAAACCTAAGGCAGAGATGAACACCACTAAACTTAGAAAAGGAATGGAAAATAAACCACTTTCAGACGGAATGAAAACAAACTATTTCCAGATAAAACTATTCATGTACTGTCTGTAAGCACATAGATACACAAAGTATAGGGCTTCTGCCATAAGGTGGAACAAACAAGTTATAACTACAACACAGTTAGGAACAAACACACACACACATATGCACACACATGCGCCTTAAACCATACATGCATGCATCAGATCAGGATGCTGGGAAAAGATGGAAGAACAAGTTAAAAACCATGGAATGTATGTTACAATGGTGGTCATGTATGCAAAGTAACTATAAAAGAAATAACTTGAGTAAACCTGTTGCTGGTTATGAAACCGAGCCACTGTGGAACCCAAGAAGGCCATTGGGGCCTGAACAACAGCGCAACAGCACACTCAACAGTCCAACTTGAGTATAGCCATTATTTTGAATATCACTAGTAAGGTGGAAAACCACCAATAAAAATGCCGTGGGTGACGCTGATTGGCTAAGAGCCATCTGCAAAGAAAAAGGGAACTTAAAAATTGGCTGAGAGCCATCTGCAGTGGACTAAGGAACTGAGGCTCAAATAGAATAAAAGGCCAGAGCCCAGGACGGTTAAGTTGAGACTTGCTGGGGACATCTTCCGAGACGCATCCAACCAACAACTCTCCGATCGATCGATCCTTTGGCTCGGCGACTGACAGCAACAGGTTCACTCAGGCAATGCATTGTTTCTACTCTGCAGTCTGTTGTGAATAAAGTTCTGGTCAACAACTTGCCTCAACAGAAGCGGTCAGACTCAGTTATTTTTCTTTAATTCAATAAGTGAATGGTTTAATTAATAGAGAGTAATACCAACAGAGAGACAGCAGGCTGGCAGACTCCCAGTGACGGAGAAGTTTCCACGACAGTTTCCCTCCATCTTGTTGCCCCACCACCTGTCTTCAATTGTGTTCGTCTTGTGACCAATTAGTCTGTGTATTTAAGTTCTGCCTTTTCCTTTGTTCATCACTGGGTCTTTGTATCACATGTCCGCGTCTTTGGTGAGCTCTTTTGAATACCTCTGCCTTGTTAAGTACTTTGCCTTTTGTGTTTTTTGATACCTCCTTAGTTTTATCGTGCCTTTTGAAAGTCTCCTTTGTTGCCGAGCATTTTTGTTAGTTTTGGACTTCCTTACCCTTTTGCATCTTCTGAGCGTTTGTAAATATTTTTTGGATTTATCCTTTTGCATCTTCTGGGCGTTGTGGATTATTTTTTGACTCATCCTTTTGTATCTTCTGAGCTTTTGAGAACTTTTTTTTGAGCATTAAAATAAGCTGAAATCTTCAAGCTTTTATCCCTGCACATGGGTCTCACTGACTGTAGCCCAGTGGTTAGCTCTCTGGTCTACCAGGCCAGCGACCGGGGTTCAATCTCAGAGTCAACCCTTACATTTACACAACAAGAGCCAAAGGCTAGAAGTGTCTGAATGAATAAATAAAGGCCAGAATTGTATTATTTTTCATTTACAGTAATTAGCACACAATGTGGCAACTACACACTGATGGTATCAATGAAAAACACATCTGGCTTTTGGATTCTCTGTGCACAGTGTCAGTTTGAGGTCATACACAGGGATCCAGCCCAACACACAGCGATTCAAAGTTCAAGTATGGATGTTCATTTACACACATCAATACACAAACACAAAGTGTTTTTCCAAGTGAAAACACAAAACATACAGTAATTTCACTGAGAGAAAAAAAAATCGGTCTACATCTTGTCGTCTCTTTGGGTCTGGCCACAAAATTTCGTCAACATCAGATGCAATGTCTTCTAGTCAAAGGCACTGACCAAAAAATCTCCTGGAGTGCAGTATCAAGACCTGATATGATTCCTGGTCAATGTCTGTGATAGAGTGCCATCACTAAGGTTGTGTGTGTGCTCTGACTGTCATGCCAATGAGTCTAGCTCTTTGGTGTTATGGTCAAAGTGTATGCTTGGTACCCCAGAGACCTGGGTTCAAAGCCAGGTGGGGTGACTTTTCACCCCTTCGCTACAATATCCCTGTATATCTTCTCCACTCCTCCACTGTCTGTACAATGCCTATGTGGTGATGGGGATGAATGATGAACAATACTGTTTTTACTTATAGCTGCACACAGTTATGTTACCACCATGTTGTTCTCTGATTATGGCATGGTGTCCAATAATGTTCCTACCAAGGCTCCTCATAAATGAGGATGAAACCTGCCTCATCCACAAAAATTAACTCATGACCTATGCCATCTGCATCTAGCTCCATCACTCACTGGAATAGACAAAGCAAATGTAGCACAGCAGACCCATGCACAGTACTATAGTATGCACTTCCAGATTTAGTCCCAATGATACAATAGCCTTATACCTTATAATACTTGCTACACTGTAGTGGCTCAGGCTTCAAGCTCAGCCTCCTTTAGGTGGTCCACTATGTAATTTAGCTCTGATGTCATCAGTAATTCTATGTCTTACTCTTCTTCCCTTTCCTTCTTCCAATGTGGTACCAATAAAATGCTGTTTATCTGACCCATATCCTGGACTTCATTTTTGCATTATTTAATAAAACATGCCTGAAGCCTCCTGTCTGCTCTTGGGTCCTATCACCTCTGACTTCTTAACATTCTGTGTAACGCCAAGCAAAAAGTACCAAAAAGGAATGCTGTCAGTTAAGGGAATGTTGTCAATCAAAAAAGAGTCATGAGAGCAAGAGTGGAATGTGTGACAGCTAAGAGGGAGGAGTCTTAGGGCTTTTTCCTGTAAACAGGTCTAATTTAAACCTGTTAAACAGGCCAGGCAGTAACTGATAACTAAGAATATGAACCATATCAAATAGTGTTATGGAAAAGTACTAAAAGTTAGACAAATACAATTAGTTTAAAACATCTTCACTTAACATGATATGTTAGATACAGGAAAATAAGTGTTATTGTGCGATTATTTTTGAGCCCTGTAAATATGATTTAAACATGCCAGCAGATACACCAGATAATGATGAACTAAAAGAATGTACCAACCACACCCATTACCAAATACAGGGGGATGACATTTGAATATACAGTACCCGACAAAAGTCTTGTCGCTTATCCAGTTTGTAGAAACAAAAGCTTATAACCTTACTTTTAATTAATCCATTGGTTTTAGAAATGTCTCATATGAAAGCTAAAACCCTCCTAAATTATGTTAATATACTGAAAATAAATTTGCTTTACTGAAGAAAGATTAATAATTTAATGAACACAGAAAGGTCAGATTTTGGCAAGACAAAAGTTTTGTCGCCTACAGAAAATTGAACAAATAATTTACTTCAAATACAAAAATATGTTGCATAACATCAGTGTTTTAGCGTTCATATGAGACATTTCTAAAACCAATGGGTTAATTACAAGTCAGGTTATAAGCTTTTGTTTCTACAAACTGGATAAGCGACAAGACTTTTGTCGGGTACTGTATTTGTCAGATATTTAAACATCCAAATCGCAAGAAAATTAGGTGGTCAAGTTATTTTATCATTAATCTAGTATGTGATAGGCTTTCCAAGTTCTTTTTGAAGAAAAAAACACACTATGTTCAAGTACATTCCTGACTGGTCTCCACAGACATGAAACTTTTACTTACATCTATCTATACTTCTCTACACACACATATCCACACACTCCCACCCACCTTTTCACTTCTTGTATAAGCAGAAATAGCAGCCAGCTGGCTTCTTACCTGACTACAGGCACCTCTCTGTGCAGGCGCTTAGTGAGGCAAAGAAGACTACTGTAGTTCACTTTCACTTTCATGGTGTTTTGTTGAGTCTATGTTCAGTGTGTGTGGGTGTGTCCGGCCAAGGAATATTACACCAGTGTCCATCAAATAAACAAACACAAAATATCTGTGAACCAGAAACATAATTAACCTCTCTATATACATCAACATAATAACCCAGTCAATAAATAAATTAATAAACAAACAAAAAAAACATAGTGCTGGATTGCACAGGTATCTCAGTTACAGTTTTTACCAATCATTTTCATGCGTTTTGCAGGGCAATGTCCACTTTTGCAAAACTCTTAACACAGTGTGCTGTACTGTAAGGTTCTGGATTTAAGGATGACTATTCTGAATCAGCGCAACAGAGGAATGTATGTTATCACAATAAAGGGTGCCTCCTCAGAGGAGCTCCCCTGATGCATGCTGTTGTGTTTAGGTAGGTGTGACCCACCTACTGTCTTCTTATCTATGCCCTAGTGTGGGACAGTGGGCTCACAGCAGCCCCTGCCCCCAAGATAACACCTCATTGTATGTTCAAGACACCCAATACCAGCTGACCAAATGGCATCAGCTTGGATATTTAAGGGAAAGTTACTGAAAACGTCTTGGAGTTGTCTTTCTGCTATGACGCTCCCACACGCTGTGTGTATCTCTCTCTCTCCCTCTCTCTCTCTTTCTCTCTGATTTACTTCATACATCTGGTTTATTTGGTCATTACAGTGAATCTGTGTTAATTGTAACTGTTAACTTACCTCTGGTTAATAAACTGTTCATTCATTTACCATTCATATATATCTCCTCGTGTGCCATGCCATTACTGTGTTATTAGCCCTTATGCTGTATAGTGACATTGGAGGTAATCTTATTATTTCATGGAGTCAGATAAATATTGTGTTACTCTGATGTTCGCTACTCTAATGCATATGTCTATAATTATTCTATCCTGTAAGTCCAGAACATGCGAAAACCTTCGTCCACACTTAGTTCCGTCGTTGGTCTGAGAAAGTGGATCCTTACAGTTGGTGACCCCGACGTGATGCACATGACGTGATCTGACTTTCTGAAGGTGGTGAGTAGATCTAAACTTCTTGTAAATATACTGAGAAGACGTTAAGACCTCACCAGAACATTCAGAAACTTCAGCTCTCCGTTCCGTGTAAAATGGACTGGGATAGAAATAGTTTGGGCAAACGCAAGCTATTGTACACAGTAAAAACGAATTTGACTGGCACTTTAGAGAAACTAGCAACCAAAGGCCTTACAGTAGAATCTACCGAAGAGGAGATATGTGCTTGGTGGTTAAACAATGGCATGCGTAAAGCAAAGTCAAAGCAACGCAAGTATTCTGAAGGCATTATGTATTTACTGTTTGAAAAGCAACAGAAAATAATTGAAGAACACCAAGTGAAATTGGAAATACTTAAAGAATGCGTAGTAGTCTCAGAAAAGATTACAGATCCGAAGAAGTGTCCTAAAAAGAACGATGTTGTCATCCCCACCAATGATTATGCAGACCTTTCTCACGCGAGTCAACCTTGTTTACCGTGTGAAGATAAAGCAAATGGTTCAGTTAATGACTTCTCTCCAGCTGTAACGCATTGCAGCGTGACTGCCATCCGACGGACGTACACAAGTAGCCAACGTCCCAAAAGAAAGCGCACTAGGCGAAAAGTGAGCGACTACAGCAAGTCCTGTAAGTCATGCCAAAAAGCAGGCCATGAGGCGCACAAATGTTGGCAATTGGGTCTAGGAAAGCCGCCGCCATACTTTCGAAAACACAGGGCTTCATTGCAGTCTGATCAATGCAGCCCATCTGAATTGTCCGACTCAGAAAGTTGTGTGGCGGACGGACGTCCGAATACGAGAAAAAGAAGAGCGGTTCACAGTGAGATGTTAAGACTTTTTAGACCGTTGAACCATTGGCCTAATGATATGTAGTTTGTGCCTTTCTCTCAGCATTTTCAGTGTTTTCACAGATATTCACCCCACATGTTCTGATTCATGCCATGTAAAATATGTAACATTCTTACTGAAAATGTGAAGGCTGAAGGCTACTTAATATGTGCTAGCTTTGTTGTTCGAGCTGACTAAACTCAGCGCGTAGACACTGTAGGTTGTTTGTGCGTAAAGCATCTAGGCTAGACTCCGTAGGCTGTTTGCATGTAGGCTGTGCAGTAGCTGTAGGCTGTATATGCATTGTTGTACAAAGGCTGTATGGACTCTAAAAAGCTGTTTATGCGTAAAACCACATAGGCTGTGCAGTAGCTCGTAGTATTATTGTCCTGAAAGTTAACATGTTGTGCAGAAGAATTCTCACCCAATGTAATGTCTTTTCTAAAGTTATCTACTTACAAGTTGTTGCAAGGGATCTGGTGGCACTGTTCCTAATGAAAGTAGCATTCCGCAAAGTACGGTCACTGAGCTACATGGAAGTATGGATTCCGGCCTGGAAGAGCCTTGAAAAGTGAACCCTTTATAGCCCCAGATGAGCCCATTGGCAAGTAAATAAGAGATGACACAGTTAAAAGACACACTACTGTTATTTTCTACTCTGACAATAGAACTGTAAACATACCAGCTATGTGAACATGTTCCTAATTGTAAAACTGACTGAGGAGCCTGGTAAATAGCTGTGAAGGTACAAATCTATGTTTTCAACTTGGTCTTACATTCAGTTCTTGAGCAGATACTGTTCCTTTTATTTCACATTATGTTATGTTGTTTGTTATGCCTTGTTTATCCATCCTGTCCTAAGCAAATGCCTAAACCATCAAAACCCACTAAGAGACTGCCACTGTCAAGAAAGTGAAGTAGCTCACACCTTCTTATGAACAATCCTGCTAAAACGCCTGCTGACAGAGCAACAACAACAGGACTGGCCAATAAAGAAGAGGAACTCACATCCAGCTCTACTGTCCACTCAACACCGTATCCTGACACCCGGTGGGACTGAGTGGGCACAGAGCATGGCCATCGCCATCACCCTCATCTAGAAGCTGCACCAGTGCGGACACTCACCATGGACATAAGGACCACCGTCATCCTCAGTCATCCATCTCACCTTGTGCAGATTCAGCCTGCATGGATGACCCACTGGGACTGTGACGAGTTTGTCCCAAAGGGCCAAAGGGGGGTCTGTAAGGTTCTGGATTTAAGGATGACTATTCTGAATCAGCGCAACAGAGGAATGTATGTTATCACAATAAAGGGTGCCTCCTCAGAGGAGCTCCCCTGATGCATGCTGTTGTGTTTAGGTAGGTGTGACCCACCTACTGTCTTCTTATCTATGCCCTAGTGTGGGACAGTGGGCTCACAGCAGCCCCTGCCCCCAAGATAACACCTCATTGTATGTTCAAGTCACCCAACACCAGCTGACCAAATGGCATCAGCTTGGATATTTAAGGGAAAGTTACTGAAAACGTCTTGGAGTTGTCTTTCTGCTATGACGCTCCCACACGCTGTGTGTATCTCTCTCTCTCCCTCTCTCTCTCTTTCTCTCTGATTTACTTCATACATCTGGTTTATTTGGTCATTACAGTGAATCTGTGTTAATTGTAACTGTTAACTTACCTCTGGTTAATAAACTGTTCATTCATTTACCATTCATATATATCTCCTCGTGTGCCATGCCATTACTGTGTTATTAGCCCTTATGCTGTATAGTGACATTGGAGGTAATCTTATTATTTCATGGAGTCAGATAAATATTGTGTTACTCTGATGTTCGCTACTCTAATGCATATGTCTATAATTATTCTATCCTGTAAGTCCAGAACATGCGAAAACCTTCGTCCACACTTAGTTCCGTCGTTGGTCTGAGAAAGTGGATCCTTACAGTACCAACATGCGTTTGAGCACATCAATTAACATTTGCTGAAAAATGCGCTACAGCAACCTAACTATAACACACGCTGTCGGTCAGTAAGTCTACAATGCCAGTCAATGTACAATAACCTAAAAAATGCAAACAACTTGAAACAAATCACTTAAAATCTAGCCTCTGTCTGACAGTATGGCACGTTACTGATATGTATTGTAAATACACACTTTATCAAACAATCTAAGTGACATTTGTATGTATTCATGCACCTTTGATAATAAATAAAGAGTATAGGCTTTACCTATACAGTTTACAAATGAATTACAGTATTTTGTGTAAAGTACCATATGTATTAGAAAATGTTGATCCAAATCACAAGGTGTTTTTTAGTGGATTTTGTATAGTTCGCAATTTTTCTGGATTCTAACTGCAGTACACATTTCAGAACTGAAGATAAATTGTGTCAATCAAATATGCACAATCATACAAACAGAAAACACATCACTCCAGAAACACACCAGGATGAACTGTAACATGTGATACCTTCACCCTGTGCTTACATATAACCACATTGTGTTCCACTGCAGGAAAGGTGAACGCCCATTACCTGCATCAATTAGAGTATGTTTCACTGCAAAAGAGTGTGCATGTAATATGTGTTGTACATGTAAATGTATGTAAATATTAGCCTGGGCCCTCCCATACTGCCTGTGATGCTACATTGAGGGAGACTTGCCAGACCAAGCTCTGTCTGCAAGCTTGGTGCGACAGCCAGGCTATGTAAATATAGTCATCCATAGAAGTCGTTTTTGGCCCTACCTACTGTAATGCTGATCCATGGTGCTGCTGCATTTTGGATAAACAATGATAAAGCCTACAGTACATACTGGTAATGGAATACACAGCAACTCCAATAACAACTTTCTACATCACAATGTTTTGCCCATAAACCTGCAAATGTAACCTCTTTGTTTACCTGTTACCTAACAAGCTATAAAAATAAAAAAATATTATGAAGAAATACACACGTAAGTGTAAAAGTGCTAAATATCAATAATTATTTGGCTAAAAGATGCCTCAAGCACATTATTTCTTTTTTGTGTGACAAAATGCTGTGCTTTGTTACACTGTATTGTATTGCTTTTAGGTTTTGATCCTAGAGTTAACTGTTTTGATAAGAGTATCCAAATGTCTGCAAATTTAGCTGCAGTTGTACATAATTTTGTTGGTGGTAAACATTAACTGACAGAAGTATTTATGTATTTTGGTTGAAGTGGTGATTGAACGCAATTGTGTGAAAGCAATGCGAAAGACAACGTAGTTTGTCTCCCATAGACTTTGGTTCATGCAAATGTGTTAAGAGTTGTGAAAATGTAGACATGGTATTGAGACACGCGTGAAAATGATTGGTAAAAACTGTAAACACATATATACTTACATACACAGCTATTGAAACAGGTGAATACAATTCATCCTGTGTTTTGTATTAATCTGAGTGATGTTTAAGGAGGCTGCTATCTCTGGTAGTGTAGAGCCTGACTCCTGAATCACTGCACTGTGTCCCCTTGTGGCTATCCTGATGTAAAATGTCTCAAATGTTGTGCTAGTATTTCTGTACTCCTCTTACCCACAGTTTTAGGGGGATACTTTGCTATCTGTGGTACAAATTAAATGCTGTTTATCTGACCCATATCCTGGACATTACCCACAAGCACTCTGATACCTGTTGGTCTATTTGCTCTTCTATTGATCTTGTCATGAATGACACAATATTCTGGATGGTGCTTATTGTTAAAATGCTTCCATTTAGTGGTGATGATGATCACACTACACCTCTTACCTAACAGCTGTAAAGTGTTCATTATTGAGGTAAAATCTGAGCACACAGTCAGACAGACAGCCATTTCATTGCCATCATTTTCTTCTTTTTATTCAGAGATCCAATTGTGTCAGTCCCACACTAACTCAGAAACCTGAATCTTCTGCAGGCATTTCTGGTACTGAGAAGATTTTACGTCTCTTTTCAAGCATTAAAGGTACTCAAAAACAAAATAATTATTATTGGTGACTCCATTATTTAGCATGGTATATGTGAAAGGCAGAATGTCGAGGGGTCTTGGGTTGGCACAAAAAAAATGTTGCAGAAGCAAAAAAAATTGTCGACGTGATTTTTAAATTTTACACCAGTTACCATATTCCACCCAAAATACCAAAAAATAGATCCAAAACTGTACAAAAATATTTACATAAGAAAATAGAGGCACAAGGAAAAATCTCACAGCTGAGATAAGGTGCTTTGGTATAGCACAGCAAAGTTTATGGAATGAATTCCCTGCCAAAACGTCTGTACTCGTAGAAATATCTTGTGCTTGTAAAAAGAATTTGTGTACACGTGGAAATATTTTGTGCTTGTAAAAAAAATGTGTGTCTGCGTGAAAATCTGTTTTGTCTCTGTAACAAAGTTTTGTGCTTGTAATAAAAATTTGTGCTTGTAAATATATTTTTTGTACATGTAAAAATACTTTGTATTTGAGAAAAAAAAACAAATCTCCCACAGGCACAAATCGTATCCACAAGCACAGATTTTTTTTACGAACACAGATTCTTTTTACGAACACAAAACCCAAGTGTGAAATCTCTGCCAAAACTTCTCATCCAATCACCAAACGTCTTACTCACTGGTCATTATACAATAGTTAGATCCGGTCGATTTTTTTATCCATTGATCTGGGAGTGAGGTTGTTGTGGAATACCCTCACGGGTGTGATTCGCCGCAGGCACGAAGCCGCAGGCTCACGATCACGAGTGTTATATTGCTTTTATACGATAGTTCCTTTGGTAACAAAAATAATTACACAAAATGATTAAAATATATATTATTTTCTTTATTTGGGTTGATTGTTTATTCGATTGTTCCTCCGCTCCAGAAAATAGTCCCAGTTGGCGTCTTGGTTGCTGAGCAACGCACAGTGCACTGTGCACCACTGCCAAAGAGCAAAGATAGATAAGGAATCTAAGCTCTTTGCCACTGCTCTACTTGTAGACTTGGAATTGCACATTGCCCTTGATTGTGCAGCCGCTGAGAAAAGGGCCTGGATGTTCAGTCCGAATAACTAGATGGTCTTACGTGCTGATCTAACTATACCATACCCTGGCAACTTAGCTAATTTTACGTGTTTTGCTAGCGGAGTTTGGCTAAGCTAGCTAGCCAGGTCATACTGAATGTAATGAGCCAAACCATATGTTGCCATGTGTAGTTAAATGTTAATCTAGCGATCTTTTTAAAACTCTTGTATATCCAAAATGTATACTGTGTTAGTTGTACTGAATTGTATAACATGGCCCTGTTTACTGTAACCCTGGGGAAGAGGACTGTGAAGGAGGACAACTCTAAGCCCCATTGCCCCGTGTGTATTGTCTGTGATGTTACAGAACGCTTGAGTAAAACGTGGATCAGATCACCTGAGTCGGCGTCAGTCCTTCTTCTCCTCCCCACTGTACATACATAATCAATCACAACAACGCAGAGTCATACGACCGGTTACATTGGGTGATATAGGGTATGGTCTATAATTTTCCCATTGCTTAAATGTTCCATGGGAGACGACGCGGGAGCAATGGTACATGAATTCTAAATGTAGCCATGTACAATAAAGTAGCCAGGTTAACGGCGAACTTGCTGCATATTCACGTCCCCTGAAATGAAAAGAGGTGTCGGAACACCGCGGCCCACTTCAAGCACGCCTGTTCATAATGTAATTTAGAACTTGTCTTAAAACTGATTAAACTGAAAACCGATTAAAAACACCAGACAACTGCAGCAAGTTCGCCGTTAACTTGGCTACTTTATTGTACATGGCTACATATAGAATTCACGTACCATTGCTCCCGCATCGTCTCCCATGGAACACAGCAGATATGATCATCAGTGTCCGGAAAATATGCCTCCTCGCCGTTTCTAAATAAAGGCGGCAACTTGATTGGCCGGTGAGTAAGACGTTTGGTGATTGGCTGAGAAGTTTTGGCAGAGATTTCACACTTGGGTTTTGTGTTCGTAAAAAGAATCTGTGTTCGTAAAAAAAATCTGTGCTTGTGGATACGATTTGTGCCTGTGGGAGATTTGTTTTTTTTTCTCAAATACAAAGTATTTTTACATGTACAAAACATATATTTACAAGCACAAATTTTTATTACAAGCACAAAACTTTGTTACAGAGACAAAACAGATTTTCACGCAGACACACATTTTTTTTACAAGCACAAAACTTTGTTACAGAGACAAAACAGATTTTCACGCAGACACACATTTTTTTTACAAGCACAAAATATTTCCACGTGTACACAAATTCTTTTTACAAGCACAAGATATTTCTACGAGTACAGACGTTTTGGCAGGGAATTCATTCCATAAAAGTTACAGACAATCAAAACAAGTCTTTCACCCACCGACCTCCCCGAGTGACTGAAGAGGTGCACTTTAAATAGAGAGTAATTCCCACACTCCATCTTGGACCAATCCAATACATAACAAACCAGAGGGGAATTAACAGAAATAACTAAATAAAGTCTGTAAAACGGTACCAATAACACAAATAACTAAATCAGGCCTTTAGCAGAAAAATAATACACATGTACATACACTAATAAAGCAACAAAGAGATGGTATGTATGGTGCGCTCGGTTTCTCTGCTCAGAGGTGGAACAACTACAAGCC
Organism: Setipinna tenuifilis; assembly: GCA_030347295.1. Taxonomy (NCBI): domain Eukaryota; kingdom Metazoa; phylum Chordata; class Actinopteri; order Clupeiformes; family Engraulidae; genus Setipinna; species Setipinna tenuifilis. Next base: position 5,753,657 of record CM059275.1, on the reverse strand, counting down.
GGTAACTTTTCTTATTTTTATAAAACGCTGCCACAAACATACATGCAAGAAAAGAGGGCTGCCTAAGTCTTGTTTAAGCAATAACATATTTTGCAAACATGACCACAAATATTTGTACGTGAACGAGGCAGAAACATAGAACAAGGAAATGATGTTACGGTGTCAATGCGTGTAATGTTGGTGTTTGGAATGTTTGTTGTGCCGCTATCAGTAGGCCTATGTGTGGACCCATACTTTAACGAGCAGTACAAACAAAGCACGCTTGTCGTTTTAATGTCCGTGACACGCAAACATTGTTCGTGTTTGGCATTACTGCCATCAGAGAGTTAGCGTGAGGGGTAGCCTAATGGCGCTGAAAAAGTTTGAAAAGCGTCCGTGGTGGTGACGAGACCAAAGTCGCGTCATCACAGTATAATTGAATCATTTAATAGTATGTTTTACCCTTAAGAAGTACATTTTGAGTCTTTATAAGATCCAATAACTTTCTATCACCACTGAATACAGGTTACGCAACAGTATCTAAAAAATGGACAGATTAAAACCAATAGGTCTGAAATATATTTAATGAAAATTGTCATATCACTGAAAAAATATCATAGTAAAGATCTGAAGAATTATTAAAGGATGCAGTGCTCCAAATGATTATTTAGCTGTGTAATTCACTTGAAACAAGTATGTAAAAAAAGTCCCATGTCCACAGAAGATGTTTTGTCAATGTTCTTGGCAGATGGTGATGGCAAGAAGAGGTGCAGTCTCTGGTTTAGTCAGACTCAGATGGAGTTAGGTCAGCAGTGGCATCATTAAGCTGAGTTTCACAGGTTGTTGCACAAGCTACAAAAAATGGTAAATGAGTGAACATTTATATGACCTCCAAACATTCATCCAACTTAATTTATGTGTTTGAATTACCCTGGACATTGATGTTGTCCTCAGAGGAGTTGACAATGTTGCAAGGCTCAATTTTGCAGCCTCTCCTTGTTTTCTGACAAAGTAAAAAAACAAGTTAATGATTTAATTTCAAATTTTAATAACTAAAATCTATTTCATGTTAGAGATCCCTCCCTTACTAGCCTGAGGAACTGCACTATATCACAGAACACATATCACAAGACCATCGACAGTCTGAACTACACAATACCTTGAAAGAGAACCTGAATTTTGGCATCTTGAAGAAGCAGCACCCTACAGTGTCTTCCTCCTGTGGCACACTTTCTCTCAGCTTAGCCAAGCTCTCATTTGGCTGAACACTGGAAGAAACTGTAAAAAGAGGAAATGTTTACACAAACCACTTAAACCAAGCCAGTTAATAAAAGCATGACAACAGTTAAATGTAGAGGTATTACAGATGTCAACACAAACTCACATGTGTTTTCAAATGGATAGGCCTGGTGTTCACTTCAAAGGAGATCATGTGATCCTGTCTTTGATGTCTGACATAACATATAACATTGTTATAGCGAACATCAGAACACAACACACAGTTGTTGTAGACAGGCTGTATCTTTTTGATTATTGTTACTATTTACAGTAAGACGATGTGTTACTCCAAGAGCCAGTTGAGAGTTGTGATACTCTACCTTCAGGTTGAATAGGATCTCAAGTACTTTAGCTGCAATATCAGCAGAGTATTCCATACATTTTGAATCAGAGATGAGTTTCTCCTGCCTTCTGTTGTCAGGAATATGTTTTAGCCATTCTAAAACAGTGTCTAAAACATCAGAGATGATTTTATGAGTCCCTGCAAAATTGTGCTCTTCATCTCGTTCTGAGCCTGATGAGCCTGAGTCATTCTCTTCAATGGATGTAATGATCTCATGAACAAAATTATCCAAATCCTGTTTGGAGATGAACCTATCCATTTAGGAAGGGAAGCATGGCTGCATCCGAACGGACTATTCTTATAGAGTTTTGCAAAACTTCATCCACTTCTGTCTTGGCAGCTGACCAAAGCATTTCCTTCGTAATACTCTGAGTTCCTTCATCCGATAATTTTTCAGATTTCATGGGCTGTGCTGTATTCCTCCTGTACAAACCACTATTTAGCTTACATTCTGCAGTTTCATCAGCACTGACAAAACCACTGTCATGTCACATATACATGAAATGTGCTAATCTGCTATGAAGACATTATTTGGACATCACTCTGAACATACCAATGTGTGTGTTGCCCTCACCTTGTCACTCCATGCATAGTCACATATCCAACATGAATACCCTATTACTGAGAGCTGGGAGCAGGTAATACAGAGCAGCCTGGACTACTTTCTTCACAATGCCACCACAAAGATGGCAAACATCTTCTTTAGCCCTCTGTGATGATGAAGGAGAAAGATTTATAAATGCTTTTTTAGTAAAGATAACACTTTACCGGTAACTGAAAATGAATGTTAACTCAAAGTAAAACTCACTGGCACACAAAGAGCCTCACAAACAATTCTCCACTGTCTGAAAATGCAAAATAAATGTTAGCTTATTGGAATATCAAAATTGTTAAGAAAAGAACATTCAGTTTCTTTAAACTTGTCTCTTAGTCTTCTGTCATATTATCCACGAGGTGGCGTATCATGGGGGAGAGATTCCTGTACTCCAGATCTACAAAACGCAGAAATGTTGAGTTTAAAATCTAGAGTGGGAAAAGAAAAACTGCACAGCTCTAACAACAGCCTTTGCCTGAATTTTGTGGACTAACCTGCAACCCACTTTTCCATCCTTGCTGGGCTATGCTCTCCTTTCTCATGTGACTTCTGTTTTGGCCAAGACAAGGCAGGCATGTACAACACATCATTGATTTTTCATCATTGCTAAATCCTAAACAGCTAGTTATTGTACAATGGTGTAACCTTTGATGACTGTAGTAGCATCACTAAGGCAACCACGGTGACCATTACATCCTGTCATTTTGTGGCTATAGGCCTAACAGTTGTTTCAGAATGATGTCATGACAACTAGCCTTTTATGTTGTCTTGACAACTGGTTTGTTTAGTTGTCCTCCTGTTGGTATGAGGACTGACATGGATGATAGATCTATAGCTGGAATAGCCAAAGTGGCCAAAAGTACAGCATGTTAAAACTAAACTATTGCTGCCTTCAGTTAGGCTTTTTCACAGCTGACAAGCATGGTAGCATGTTAACAAATAGCCTATGCTTCTCCTTTTGGTACAGCAATTCCAGGGAACCTCAATTAAAAGACTTGTCTTGTTAACTATAACTTTGTTGCTAAGACTAGGATACGAGACCAATAGTGGTAGATCGCATACAACTTTGAAAAGCTGTTCGTCCTGCACATGCTAGTTAGTAACCACGACAGGGTGACAGTCAGCCTATCATCCACTCCATCACTTGATTGATGTACAGGGCAGCCAATCAGAGGTCAACAGATTTTATCTGACACACACTGTTGCCTAGGTTACCACTCAAACGACAGCGCGAAGTGCAACATAATAACAGCAAGCTTGTCAGTACGTCAGTCATTTTTTTCTGCCTTTGAATTAAAAATGAGCCAGTCTAAAATGAGTGGGGGAGCTGTAGGCCTTCCAAATAAGAAAGCTAAAACGTACCACTTTCATACTGAATGGGAGGAAACGTTTTTTTTTCATGATGTCCCTTTCAAAGTGCGTTTGCCTTATCTGTAAGTGTAGCATTGCTATCCCAAAGAAGGGAAATGTGGAGAGGCATTTTCGGACTGTTTATGGAAAATACGAGGTGGACTTCCCACCGAAAAGTTAATTGAGAAAGAGGAAGGTGAAGGAATTGAAATCCCAGTTGTCCGGACAGCAGTCACTTTTCACACAGCATACATCCAAAGCTAAAGCCGCCACCGAAGCGTCATTCCGAGTGAGTCACGTCATCGTGAAAAACATGAAGTCTTTCCAAGAGGGAGAGATGGCGAAAGAGGCATTCGTTGAAGCAGCTGAGTCGTTGTTTGGAGATTTTTAAAATAAGGCCGAAATATTGTCATCAATCAAAGCCCTCCAACTTTCACGGCATACAGTTATGACGCTGTGAAACTGTAACCCTAAAAACTGAGTTACTAGTGCAAAAACACTCCAGTTCTGACCGAGGCGAGGGAAGACACGGGTTACAGGTTCCTTATTCAATCGTTTATTTATCCATGACCAACACAACTTTTCTTTACAACCGATTCACTCCTGAGGTAAACAAAATCTGCCGGTTCCGGCCAGTCCACCATTCTAGAACTTGTCGTGGAAACTTCTCCGTCACTGGCAGTCTGCCAGCCTGCTGTCTCTCTGTTGACATTACTCTCTAACAATTAAACTATTCACTTGTTGAATTAAAGAAAAATAACTGAGTCTGACCGCTTCTCTTGAGGCAAGTTGTTGACCAGAACTTTATTCACAACAGACTGCAGAGTAGAAACAATGCATTGCCTGAGTGAACCTGTTGCTGTCAGTCGCCGAGCCAAAGGATGGATCGATCAGAGAGTTGTTGGTTGGATGCGTTTCGGAAGATGTCCCCAGCAAGTCTCAACTTAACCGTCCCGGACCCTGGCCTTTTATTCTGTTTGAGCCTAGGTTCCTTTCCACTGCAGATGGCTCTCAGCCAATTGTACTAAGTTCCCTTTTTCTTTGCAGATGGCTTCTAGCCAATCAGCGTCGCCCACGCCATTTCATATTGGTGGTTTTCCACCTTACTAGTGACATTAAAAATAATGGTTATACTCAAGTTGGACTGTTGAGTGCGCTGTTGCACTGTCGTTCAAGTTAGGACATGCCCCAATGGTTTTGGGTTTCACAATGGCTCGGTTTCATGACCAGCAACAAGTTTACTCAAGCTATTTCTCTTATAGTTACTTTACATACATAACCACCATCGTAACATACATTCCATGACTTTCAACTTGTTCAATATCTTTTCCCAACATCCTAATCTCATGCATGCATGTTTTAAAGACGTATGTGTGTGCATATGTGTGTGTGTGTATTTGTTCCTATCTGTGTTGTAGTTATGACTTGTTTTATCCCACCTTAGGGCAGAAGCCCTATACTTTGTGTACCTATGTGCTTATAGACAGTACATGAATAGTTTTATCTATAAATAGTTTGTTTTCACTTCATCTGAAAGTGGTTTATTTTCCATTTTCTCTTCTAAGTTAAATGGTGTTCATCTCTGCCTTTAGATCTGTTTTAGTTGCGCACTTCCCTTTTTTGCTACTGCCATATGCATCCGGTGCCTCTCGATGTGCGTGTGTGCATGTTGAGCAACCTTTCCTCTTTCGCAACTTGGGCGCTTTGGTGTGCATGTGTGCGTGCGAGCAAACCTCTCTGTTTTTTCCACTAATATGACAACTATGTGCAAACCTCCTTGTTTGGACATAACCCGACATGCCAGCTCTCTGTTCAAACCTTCCTTATTTGGACACAATTCGATGCGTTAGCTCTTGTGTTCAAACCTTCCTTATTTGGACACAATTCGATGCGTTAGCTCTTGTGTTCAAACCTTCCTTATTTGGACACAACTTGACATGCCAGCTCTATGTGCAAGCTTCCTTACTTGGACATAAGTTGACATGCAAGCTCTGCGTGCAGGCTTCCTTGCTTTCGCAACTGACCTGCCAGTTTAGATGTCACTCTAACTTATGTTCTGTGTTGGCCTCCTTTTCATGGCTTTTATCCCAACTTATTTTACTACAAACTCTCCCCCTGGGAAACAGTTCCCAAGGGAACGAGTTTACCACCAATCACGAACATCACAAATTAACATACAAAATGCTCTCATTAGAAAAACAAAACACAAATACATATCAGACTCCGAAAGAAATAAATAACACAATAAGTACACAAATAATAATACAACACATGGAATTATATGGTTAATGTCTTCCCCTCCTACCAGAAGAAACGTCCACGTTTCGGACTAGAACAAAGTCATCAATCAGTACAACAACAGAGTGAACAAACACATGTCCAGCACAAAGTGGCACATAACACAGTGACTTATACTTTGGCAACTCCTGTCTCATTTTGTTTTTTTTTACCCGAGAAAGGAGTGCTGATTTTGAGTATTTTTTTTTTTTTTTTTTTTGTTTATGGTTTTGTAAACATTCAGAACATAAACATGAGGTCACAGCATCCGCCCAACATAACAACCCCCATAAAACACACTGTATACCAACTCAAGGGGTGCGACACCTATAACCAAGCCTAATGTGAACTATACCCGTCATGTGTGTCAACAACAATAAGGCCTGAGGGTGGGTGTGTGTGCGTGATGTTTGTGCGTGAGTGTGTTGTAAGTGATGTGTGCGTAGGTGTTTTGTCCCTTATGACACAACCTTCCCAAATCTAACAGGTGGTTTAACCACTCGCCCACTACGGGTAGTTTGAAGCAGGGGGCCGAGGGGCAACGACTCACCCAGCTGTAAGGTGGGCCGAACAGGAGATCGAGAAGGGCTAGCTGGTGGGGTAGATTGAGGGGTGGACTGCGAGGACACTGGAGGGCTTGGCTGCTGGCCGATCTCTGGTAGGCCAACCGGAGCAACAGGCTGAACGAGAGCATAGGGTGGGATAGGTGGCTGGTATGGCAAGGACCCTGATAGAGCTGTTAAAGTAGGTGAGGGTACAGCTACTCCCCGAGAGTCCCCCTCTGGCTCAGATGGGGAAGGACAGGAGGGCTCAGCTACCGGGTCTCTAAGAATACCACAGAATGACTTGAGACGGTTGTGGTGCACCACCCACCTACGAGATTGAGGAGTTTTTGGATCAGTGATCTCATAAGTCACCCCGGGACTGTCACCCTTGTCAAACCGCTGTAAGATTTTATATGGGCCTTTCCATCGTGGAGCTAATTTGTTATGTTTCTGCGCTGGATCATCCAAAAGAACTAAATCCCCCACTTGATGAGGATGAAACGACACTCGTCTATCATACTGCTCTTTCTGCTTTAATTTAGCAGCAACTGATCTGTCTGTGGCATCACTAAAAACATGTGAAAGACGCATACAGAGATCTTGTGCATAAGCTGCTGCTGTACTAGGAGCAGATGCTGACAAAGCAGGGCTCCAGTTCAAGGACGTGTGAACAGGCAAATGTGGTTCCCTGCCGTGAGCAAGGAAAAATGGAGAGTAACCAGTGCTTGAGTGTACACTCCAGTTGTAAGCAAGTTCTACTTGTGGCAAGTATCTATCCCATTCGCCCCCACGATGGTGAATGTATTTAGCGAGCTGGTCCTTCAATGTCCTATTTAGTCTCTCCACCATACCGTCTGATTGCGCATGATATGGTGAAGTCCGGGTCTTTTCAATACCTAAGGAGGAACACAGGTGTTTGACTAAATCAGACTCAAACTGTCTGCCTTGATCTGTGTGTACTGACTCGGGGACGCCGTGTTGACGAATGTAATGCTCAAATAGACACTGAGCAACTGTAGCTGCACGCTGATCCTTCATGGGATAAAAAGTTGCAAAACGGGTGAAAAAGTCTACCACAGCTAAGACATACCTATGGCCTTGTGTAGTCACCGGGAGCTTTGTGATGTCAGCCGCAATTCTCTGAAATGGTCTTTCAGCGTATATGGATTGCAAGGGAGCCCTCTCATGTGGTGTGGATGAACTGCGGGATTGGCACGATAAGCACTCGGTGCAGAATTTGTTAATATCTCTCGACATGTAAGGCCAATAACAAATCTGTCTTGCTCTCAACAAAGTACGTTCTGTACCCAGGTGTCCACAAAACTGATCACCATGCAACCATTTTAAAGCTATGGGAACTAGGACTTCTGGGAGTATGCCTTGATAGGAGAGAGGCGAATGTGGCGTTGGTTTCACCATCCGGCACAGGATGCCATTATGAACCACAAGCTTAGGGAATTCATGCCACAACTTCCGCAGAATGGGGGTTGACTGCCGTAACTGACCTAAGGGTGGCCTCTGTCCATCCTTCTGCAACCAGGAGAGAGTGGTGCGCAGACAAACATCGGCTTGCTGCCGGGCCTTGAGCTCTTCAATATCAATGGCCAGCGTAGACTGAGTGTCAGGTAAGTTATAGGGTAGGGCACCCTGGGGCTCATTAGGAGGGGGAATAGAGACCGGCGACGCACTGCTACCCATGACACACTGAACGACCGTAGTAGCGCAGTCGGGTGAACTAGGCCTTCTAGACAAGGAGTCAGCATTGGCATGCTGCTTCCCCTCTCGGTGTATAACAGAAAAATCATAAACATCCAACTCAAGTAACCAGCGCGCACGACGGCCTGTGGGGTCATTATTGACAGTGGCTTTTCTCAAATTCAAAAGGGGTTTATGATCTGTTACGATGGTGAATGAGGTACCCGACAAGAAGTGTTTGAAGTGGCGCACGGACCAGGCTATAGCCCACAATTCTCTGTCATAAGTAGACCATTTCCTCTCTGCAGAGGTCAACGTATGACTGACGTATGCTATCACACGTTCCTTCCTATCCTGATTTTGAGCCAATACGGCACCTATACAATCCTGTGAGGCATCTGTGTATAGCAAGAAAGGCTGGGTGAATACAGGATGAGCAATGACAGGAGGGTTCGTCAAGGCATGTTTGAGGGATTGAAAGGCATCCTCACACGGAGTGGACCAATGAAACACTGCACCCTTCTGAGTAAGAGCATGGAGAGGGGCAGCCAGGGCTGAGAAACCTTTAACAAAACGTCGGTAGTACGAACACAGACTCACGAATGCTCGCACCTCGGTGGTGGTCCGTGGGGTAGGCCAGCTATGCACTTTGTCAAGATTTTTGGCATCTGGTTGCAGACCCTCACTGGACACTACATGTCCTAAGAAGGAAACTTCCTTGCATGCCAGGTGGCATTTGTGGGGGTTTAATTTGAGTCCCGCTGCCGGGAAACGTTTGAAAACCTCCTCCAAACTACCTAAATGTTCCGAAAATGACCTACTAAACACGAGGACATCATCTAGGTAAATGAGGCAGGTTTTCCAGTGCAACCCTCTGAGAACTAGCTCTATGAGTCTTTGGAATGTAGGGGGAGCATTCGTAAGACTCATGGGCATGACTTTGAACTGATACAGTGCACTACCGGTGTTGAAAGCCGTTTTTTCCCTATCGCGTTCATCGAGCTCAACCTGCCAATAACCACTCACTAAATCGATGCTGCTGAACCAGCACGCCACAGACAAGCTATCTAGAGCATCAGCCGGGCGGGGCAACGGGTAGGAATCTTTAATGGTGACTGAGTTCAGTTTACGAAAGTCAATACAGAAACGATATGTTCCGTCCTTCTTTTTGACCAACACCACAGGTGATGCCCAAGGACTGCAACTTTCCTCGATTAGGTCTTTGGAAAGGAGGTTCTGGACTTGCCGGTCGATTTCAGACCTCAAGTGTGCTGAGGTTCAGTATGCTCTCTGTCTTATAGGGGGAGGTATCACCTGTTCGAATGCTATGACGAACACGGTCAGTGCTGCCAAAATCATGTTCATGCGAACTAAACACATCAGAGTACTGGCTGAGTAAATTCTGTAACTGTTGTAACTGCCCACTGCTCAGAGCTGAGTGATTAAGTTTAACAGGTAGTTGGACTGAATGTGGTTCTGCTTGGGACTGCACAGACTTCACCTGCACAGATTTAGCTAAAATGTAAGACTTCTGTAGAGGTTTCCTCATCAAAGAGGGAATGGACATTCTCAATGATTCACTAATCAATGATATTTCTGAACCAGTATCAATAAACACATCAACAGCAGTATTCTCAATGACAGTGAAAACAAAGGGAGTAGAACAGTGGTTAGATGTTACCAGTTCATGTGGGGGTTTGAGCCCTTCTTGAACAGCAGCAGCCACTTGGGCCTCAGTGCCTGCTACCATTCGTTTCCCTGCAGCTCCCTGTCCTCCGCGGTGAAGCTGACGTGGTGTCGCTCGCGAGATGGCTCTCGTTGACTTCTGACACCTGCTGGACTGTATCCTCTGCGTGAGCCCCTGTGGTATCCCCAGGACTCCGGCTGCGCAGGCCGAGGTGGTGAAGCGCTGCCATGGCGACCGTAGTCTGAGCTTTGCTGATGCTGGTAGGCATGACTGCCGGAGAGACTGCGTGGTGAGGACCTGCCGTAGCGATCGTAGTCTGGGCTCTGCCGGTGGTGGTAGTCGTTCCGACTACTATAGGGACGGTGTGGTGAAGAGCTGCCCTGACGACGATAGTCCGGGCCCTGCTGGTGGTAGTAGCCATCCCGGCTGCTGGAGGGGCGCCGAAGACTGGAATATGGGGAAGATGGCGGTGAGCTGGTGTAACGTCGTCCTCTCTGGTCTGGGGATTGGTGGCGATACGCATACGCCTCATCCTCCGAACGCCGCGATGACCCTGCGTCATGCTGATGTCTCTTAGGTGACGCATGGGGAGAGAACCGAGAGACCGTTCGGCCCTGCCGATTTGAAGACCACTCTGGTGAATGCTGCCGCGGCCTGAACTCCCCAGGACTGGCTGACCGTAGATGATTCAAGTCGGTCACTGCCAACTTCAAGTTGATGACAGTTGGTTGGACGACAGTTGGTTGGATGACACCATAGCTGTGATGTGTACAGCTGGCTGCGACAAGGGAGGAGAACAAGAAGCAGGAGGTGATGCGCCCACACACTGTGGCTGTGCGAGCCGCAGTGCCTCCTGGGCTCGTTCACACTTACAAGCTACGGCCAGGGCCTCCTCCAGTGTGGTAGCCCCATGTTCGTGGCACTTCACTTGCAAAACGGGGTCCAGTCCAGCGACAAACCGGCAGAACCGCTCCATGGCTATCACCGGCTGTCCATAACCAGGAAACGCCTCAAAAACGAGCCTAGTGATCTCCGCGGCAAAAACTTCCAGAGGTTCTTTCGGCAGGCATTGCCAAGCATTCACAAAAGTCTGAAAATGTTGTAAAAACTGCTTGCCGCCAAACACATCAGTAAGTCGAGAAACGCATGTATGGTAGTCCTTCTGTGTGGCCGGTGGCAGAGATAACCAGAACGCCAAGGCATCACCGCTCAGCCTAGTTGGCAAAATTGTGGCTAAATCCTGCGGCTGAGACGCCGGGCATGCTCGTACCGTGAGCTCTAACCTAGCCTTCCACAGAGAAAAACTTGCCTTGTCCTTACCATCGCCATGGAAGCACGGGGGAAGTTCCACCTTGTAATGGATCACTCTGGACGTATGCTGGTCCCCAGCGTCGGACCCATCCAGCTGCTCATTAGTGGTGACATCGCCCTATCTGGCTGTAGACGTAGAAACAAGTTGCGGGGGAGACAGCACCCTTTCCTCCTCAGAGCTCATGTTTTGCCGGTCGATGTACAGAAAACAAACTGAGAATGACTAGCAACGTTCCACTCGAGCTAGCTGCTGTCACTTAGCCCGTTGGTCAACCGAAAAACTCGATGAATAACACGAAAAAAAAAACACCGCTGCCACCAGTCTGTAACCCTAAAAAGTTACCAGTTACCAGTGCACAGTGTGCAGAGTTACCAGTGCACAGTGCAGAACACTCCAGTTCTGACCGAGGCGAGGGAAGACACGGGTTACAGGTTCCTTATTCACTCGTTTATTTATCCATGACCAACACAACTTTTCTTTACAACCGATTCACTCCTGAGGTAAACAAAATCTGTTGGTTCCAGCCAGTCCACCATTCTAGAACTCTCCCCCTGGGAAACAGTTCCCAAGGGAACGAGTTTACCACCAATCACGAACATCACAAATTAACATACAAAATGCTCTCATTAGAAAAACAAAACACACATACATATCAGACTCCGAAAGAAAGAAATAACACAATAAGTACACAAATAATAATACAACACATGGAATTATATGGTTACAAAACCATGGCTGAGGATGTAACCCAGCAGATGTGGAAGGACATCGGAGATTGCGAGTGCTTCTCACTCGTTTAAAAACTTTATTGACAAAACTCAGCTCCCAGATGCTAACCTCCTCACCTCCATCACCACAATCAAATACCGGACAGAGACCGTGCCATCGTCATCGCTGCGCCCACCCTATGGAACTCCCTCCCCTTGGCCATCGTAACTCAGATAGAACTGACCTTCACATTTCTCTCTCTCTCTCTCTCTGTGTCTGTGTGTGTGTGTGTGTGTGTGTGTGTGTGTTTTGATCCTCCTGTAAAGCATCTGTCTTTGAGCACAATGAAAAGCGACAAAAACAGCTGTATATTATTATTATTATTATTATTATTATTATTATTATTATTATATGGTAATTACAAAAACATGTTCAGAGCTTATTTTGTTGCAATATTGGCTCATGCAGTAATGCAAGGTAAGAATCTTCAATACATTTTAAAGTAGCATATGCTTTTATGGGTCGGTAGATCATTTTGACTTGGTCATTTTATAAGTAGCTCGCATACTGAAAAAGTGTGAGCACCCCTGCTCTACTCTAGTTCTCACGATAACAACAAATTCATGCTGCCATGCAGCTAAATTAAGAATGGCGAATGACATTACTGTCAGAAATAGGCCACATAATTACTTTGTTAACTATGTTCGTAACTAAAATGCGTTTTCACACGTATGATATCTGCCTGCTTCGATCTATCACCCTAAGCTGATAGGATAATGCCACTAATAGCCTTACAAGTATCTTTAGTAGTAATTCCTGTAATGTTGTGATTTTTCCATAATCGGCCAAGACAGACTAAGGTAAAGTTTGTCAAGGATTAACAAGATTTCTAAAAACACCTAGGCATAAAATATAGCTGTCAATTAAAGTTACCTCGTTTCCCCCCGACATTGTGAGGTCGGAGAGGGAAAAGCCCAAAAATTTGGGGTAAAAAAAAGTTGTACAATAATATCTGGTTAAGCGGAAATGTTGCCGCGTGCTAAGTCAAGGTGAAGTTGTCAGTAAGAACGTTATACTAACGCAGGAACTTTGGCAATTAATGACATAATAATGAAGCGCGTCCCATACGCGTCACAATACACTGGCCAGGCAGCGACCAAGAAACTCTAGCACAGGGGTGCTCAATACGTCGATCGCGATCTACCAGTCGATCGCGAGGCCAATAGTGGTAGATCGCATACAACTTTGAAAAGCTGTTCGTCCTGCACATGCTAGTTAGTAACCACGACAGGGTGACAGTCAGCCTATCATCCACTCCATCACTTGATTGATGTACAGGGCAGCCAATCAGAGGTCAACAGATTTTATCTGACACACACTGTTGCCTAGGTTACCAGTCAAACGACAGTGCGAAGTGCAACATAATAACAGCAAGCTTGTCAGTACGTCCGTCATTTTTTTCTGCCTTTAAATTAAAAATGAGCCAGTCTAAAATGAGTGGGGGAGCTGTAGGCCTTCCAAGTAAGAAAGCTAAAACATACCACTTTCATACTGAATGGGAGGAAGAGTTTTTTTTCACTATGTCCTTTTCAAAGTGCGTTTGCCTTATCTGTAAGTGTAGCATTGCTATCCCAAAGAAGGGAAATGTGGAGAGGCATTTTCGGACTGTTCATGGAAAATACGAGGTGGACTTTCCACCGAAAAGTTAATTGAGAAAGAAGAAGGTGAAGGAATTGAAATCCCAGTTGTCCGGACAGCAGTCACTTTTCACACAGCATACATCCAAAGCTAAAGCCGCCACCGAAGCGTCATTCCGAGTGAGTCACGTCATCGTGAAAAACATTAAGTCTTTCCAAGAGGGAGAGATGGCAAAAGAGGCATTCGTTGAAGCAGCTGAGTCGTTGTTTGGAGATTTTTGAGCACAATGAAAAGCTACAAAAAACAGCTGTATATTATTTTATTATTATTATTATTGTTATTATTATTATATGGTAATTACAAAAACATGTTCAGAGCTTATTTTGTTGCAATATTGGCTCATGCAGTAATGCAAGGTAAGAATCTTCAATAAATTTTAAAGTAGCATACGCTTTTATGGGTCGGTAGATCATTTTGACTTGGTCATTTTATAAGTAGCTCGCACACTGAAAAAGTGTGAGCACCCCTGCTCTAGCATTTAACCTGATTTTCATTTTAACAATATATTAACCGAAAATTGTTGATTAAAATAAAAAGAATTAAAGGCTTTCAACTAAATTTGGGCATGTTACAGATGAGGTTAGTTTGAGGGACTTTGGGTGTTTTATTTGCCTTAAAAATAGCCTCCACACCGTCTAATTAACCATTGTTCAAATAAATCAATCAGGGAGTCATGATTGATTACCAGCTACCCTCTCCATGTTGCATCCGTTTACCACACAAAACCAGGATTCTCCTGACACAAAGTGCCTCCTAACCCTACGGGTGGATGGTACACATGGATTACTGCTACACCCTTTTATTTTGCCGGTCAAATTGCAATGAATCCTTTGCGTATGGCGCAGTTGTGGTGTCTTTGGTGGCCCCCTTGTGGTTGTTATCGCGTTCTACTCTTAAATGACGACTGGAAGGCAGCTTCAAGCAATTCTGACAGAGAAGCGCTCATGAGCTACGTTTATAATTCTGCTGTCAAGCAGTCTTGTATGGGACAGGCAGTATAGCGATCTGCCAGGGGAGGAAAAGTTAGTGTGATTATTGTCACAGGGTGTAGCGGCACTTCTGGGCCCACTTATAGGGTCCAAACTTTCTACCACTACCCCTGCCATTTGTAGTGTGTGTTGTGTCTCGCAAGATGTGAATGGCCTTCCACTTTGTGCATTTAATTCAGCTTGCGTGCACTATTCTTCAATACTAAGTTCTCTTTGCTGTCACTGTTTACATTGAGGCCTTGAAGCAATGCTAACGTTAACTAGTATTTTGTAGTATTTCCTATTTTGCGTATACTTTAGGATTTTAGCTTCTAATATGTGTAATAAGATGCTCCATGGCTGTCCTGTGGTCCCATCCTGCCTTCAGAAAGTAAAAACCATGTCGCATATTCGATCCAACCTTTTTCTGAGCCCTCTGATCCTGATGAGCAACCAAGTTATAATGACCATGTAGATGTGTGTTGACAAAGCTGTTCTAGGTGATTAATAGAGCATGTTGTAAATGGTAATACATGTTTTAAACATTATCCATGACGCTACTGTTTGACGATGAGCAGAATCTATTCAAACAGAGACATGCCATAGACTGGAACACTTGACTGGAAAAACTAGGCCGATGAGAGTGTGCACTAACCTGGTAAGAATATGACAATATCCGGAGCTCTGAGCGCATTTTGGCATCAAAGTCCTGGAACTCCTGAATCCGCTTATTCTCAGCAGCCTCTTCTTCTGCTGTCAGGGCCCATTCACCCACCCACCCGCACACACACACACACACACACACACACACACACGCACACACACACACACACACACACACATACATATATAGCTACACACACACAGACAAATGTCAATCTCAGTGCAGACATCATAACACAATGAGTGATGAAAGTGTAATTAAAGTACATGCACTCATTTTACAGAACACGAGCCAAGGCAAGGAGTGTCTGAATAAACAAACAAAGGTGGTTCCTCACCTCCCTTGAGACCAGCGTCTCTTTAATGAGCTGTTTGGCCTTGTGATGACTTTAGGGAAATTTGTAAAGGACAATTTGTTACGGTCTACAATATATGATGGCAATTTGATGATGATTCTGTGTACAGAGAGTATAAAGACATGTCATAGAGGATACCCAAATAAGGAGTGGTACTTACCTACCTCTAATCAGAGATGGGCAGACCTACCTTAGGGGGCAGCTATGGCCTAGTGGTTAGAGTTGGTCTTGGGATCAATGGGTCACAGGTTTGAATCTTATTCCAGTAGGAAGAATGGGATTGGGGGAGTAAATAACTAGTGCTCTCTTGCACCCTCATCCATGGGTAAAGTGGCATCTAAACCCACATTACTCCACTGTAACTGGACTGTAACTGAAACCCTGTACCTAAATAACTAAATTATTCTGGATAAGAGCACCAGTTAAGTGTAATGTATTTAACCAATTTTAGGGCACTAGTATGTGAACTGACAATGCCTCCAACATCTCTGCCCCTTCCTCAGTCTCTCCCCTTCGGGTCATCATTCTCTACCTCTCCTCCTCTCCCACTGGATACACCCACAGCCATTACTGCATGTCATGTGGTGTATGTACTCCAAGATAGAGGTAGCTATTGTACCAATCATTAGATTGAAGATACTCATTTGACAAACACACTTTCTATGCATGTGCACACACACATACACACACAAATTCACTTAGGTGTAGCCAAACATCAGTCTGTATAATCACCCATACACCCATATATAAACACACATTTACACAAACACAGATTAACATATTTATTTGAATTCATATACATATATTCATATACATACATTCATAAAACCTACATATACACATTTTACTATACCAGTCACTATGAATCACTACACATATCCACATGTATTAACATAACTTCACATGTAAAAAGTAGCCTATATTTAGATATTAACATACTTACTAAAATACATATATACATATAGGCCTATATCATACATGTGCTTCCCTCAGGAAGAGGCTTTTTCCTGTGTGCTGCTGGAAGCTGGTGTTCATGTTCCTCCCCCAGACATTGTGCTGGAGAGATGCTGATGTGTGCTGGACCCCACCCTCACTTCATGAGACTCTGGTCCACAGACCCCACCCAGCCCTGGACCAGCTCACTGCTGGGTGTAGTTGTATCATTTATATCGGTAGGGTGCGCAAGTAAGATAAAGTGGGCACTAGAGGTCCCAATATCCTCCCAATCTGATAAAGTGGGCACTAGAGATATCACCACTGTCCCCATCTGTAAGATAAAACACACATTTTAAAACTGCTTGTTCATGTCTTTGATTGTGATTGGCTGAATCACATTCCAAGTTTTTGCAAATCTCAGCGGAACCATGCAGGTTTCCCTCGTAACATTCTGTTACAAATTTCAATATTACTCCGCAGTGAATCTCAATTAAGAACCATTACGAAGTAGTAGAAAATAGTAAAAACAACAGATATGGATTTCGTTGTAAACTTGCAAACTGAACCTAAATTCAGCAGTTGTACGATTAATAACAATGTTCATATAGATATTACTAAGCATTGCTAAATGTTGGGCTTGCAATGACACTTTGTTGCAGCTGTGCGCTTGTGTTCTGTCTATCTATTTATTTCTTAATTTGGGTGATTTTATTTAATGAAATCTGATCAAACATTAGTTGTAACAGTTTTAGAAAAGCAATAAGCCACTCGAGTCTGTGGTTTTGTACTGTGTTTAGAACAGCCACGGCCTTGAACGGCATCTTCTATCAGGCTTTCTGTCATCATGACGAATATAACTGTGTCTTTCACACAGCTAACAAAGCTGGGTGCTATTAGAACATTCTCCTGTACTATAACGGACTCGGGGAAGCATGTGATGGAGTTCTGTCACTATGGTGACTATGTGTTCTGACTGTCCTCCTAAAGGGTCTTGCTGTGTGGTAGTGTGGTCAGGGATCATGTTCAGTAGCCCATAGAGCTGGGTTTGAGGCTGGGTGGGGTGACTGCTCTCTCCCCTCACTACAGATAGAGTCAGGAGTAGCATGACTTGCCATGAGGCCATCAGAGGGGTCTGTGTGTGAGCTGTATGATGGACCCAACTAAGGTCAATCCTGTGGAGATGGGGGGAGCAATAGTGAGTAGGGCACCCTGGGATAGCAAAAGTATGGTGGGGGAAATGTGTCATGAAGCAGGAGCCACCCAGAGTGCAGAGTGGTGCTTTTTATGCCTTTGCACCCTGGGAAGGACTGGCACTGAAACACAGCCCTAGAGCACATTTCCCAAACCTCACCACACCACTAGACTCTGGACTTACTAGGCAGGGTGCAGTGATCTAACTATGTAGAGCTATGTAGCCTGCAATGCCACATAAACCTAAAATACATTAATATAAATATGAAATCTAAAGTGAAAGTGATGATCATCATTCCTCATATTTTTCCTCTTGGGTGTGTGTGTGTGTGTGTGTAATATCATATTCAGTATACATACAATATACACATACTAAATGTACAACACCGGCAGTGGTAACCTTTTTTTATCAATTTAACTTGCCACTTATTCATTTGGATAATCTGTTAATGCAATAATTTATCCAGGCAATGAGATTCTTTTCATCACCTAATTTAATCACCCCATAGTACTTACCTTAGCTCCTCCAGTTTGCACAGTGGGTTTTTCTGAAGATCAGAGAGAGATTCAACATCTGAGTTGTGCAGATTATTGCCACTCAGGTTCAGCTGTCTGAGACTTGATCCTGAGCTGAGGGCTGAAGCCAGACAGGAACAGCTTTTCTCTGTCAGCTCACAGCGACGCAACCTGGGGAAACATCATGATACATCTGAACACACTGAAACTGTTACACACACACACACTCCCACACACACACACACACACTCCCACACACACACACACACACACACTCACACACACACACACACACACACACACACACACACTCAAACACACAAACACACAAACACACGCATGAACACACACACACACACACACACACATCTTTGCTAAATACTGAAAATTTGGTTTCTGTGATGGGCAGGGTGAATCCTTATATGGACAGTGGCAGAAAAAGTAAATGGTCAGTGTCTCCACTGTATTTTTAGTGACAGCCTGGGGGAAAGATCATAATGCATCTGAACACACTGCAACTGTACACACACAAACAAACACGCAAGCACACACACACACACACATCTGTGCTACATAATGATTTCTTTTTCACACTCTTATGAGCACTACACATTAAAACTCATGCATACATTGTGCACACATACTGCACACACACATAAGTCAGAGACAAACACAAGCAACATTCCTCATTAACATTCAACATTCCTCACTCCTTTAATGTTTATACACAAACACACTAACAGAATTACAACAACCACACACACACACACATAGGTTATGGATAACACTACTATACTCACTCTAGTGTCTCCAGTTGACAGAGTGGATTTCTTAATGCAGCACTAAGAAGTGTCACTCCTGAGTCCTGCAGATTATTGTCACTCAGGTCCAGCTGTCTGAGACTTGATCCTGAGCTGAGGGCTGAAGCCAGAGAGGAACAGCTTTTCTCTGTCAGCTGACAGAAGCCCAGCCTGGGGAAACATCATGATACATCTCAACACACTGAAACTGTTACACACACACATATGCAAGCACGCACACGCACGCATGAACACAAACACAAACACACACACACACACACACACACACACCTCTTTGCTAGATACTGAAAATGTTGTTAAAATGTTGTCACAATCTCATGATCTTAATCAGGCGGTCAGGTATATAACTCTCACACACACACACACACACACACACACACACACATTGCATTGCATTGCATCGCATTGCATTTGCATTGCATTGTATTTGCATTTGGCAGACGCTTTTATCCAAAGCGACTTACAAAAAAGGAGGACATAAGCAACAGAGGTGTAAAAGGACACAGAGTAGGGACATAACAGACATACTTCTGCATAGGGACAGAGAGAGAGAGAGTTGGTTTAGTGTTTGTTAGTTATGTTAGTTTTGTTAGGAAGGGAAGCAATCTCGGAAGAGAAGGGTTTTTACGAGCTTTTTAAAGATAGGGAGGGATGTTGCTGTTCTTGTCGCCACTGGTAGGTCATTCCACCATTTGGGGACAACCACAGAGTTTAGAGTGACCTCGCTTTGTGAGAGGCGAGGGTACCGATAGACGATTCGTGTGAGCGGAACACAGCGCCCTGGACGGGACATGAGCCTTTAGTAAGACATTGAGGTAGGCGGGGGCGGAACCTGAAATTACTTTGTAGGCTAGTGTCAGAGCCTTATGTTTAATTCTGGCAGCTACTGGCAGCCAGTGAAGGTCTCTGAAGAGTGGGGTAACGTGTCCTTTTGGGTTGGTTGAAAACCAGTCGCACTGCAGCGTTCTGGACCATTTGCAATGGTTTGATTGCACAGGCAGGTAGACCGACTAGGAGAGAGTTACAGTAATCGAGCCGCGAGGTGATTGACGCCTGTATTAGCAATTGAGCGGCATATTGGGTCAGGTACGGTCTGATTTTTCTAATATTGTATAATGCATAGCGACATGATCTCGCTACGGAAGAAATGTGATCGGAGACAGATAGACGGTCGTCTAATATGACACCTAGGTTCCTAGCCACGTTGTTCGGGGCAACAGTGACAGTGCCAATATTCAAGGTGATGTTGTGGCAGATTGACTCATGGGGAGGGATGACCAGGAGTTCGGTTTTAGACAGATTAACCTGGAGATGGTGATCTCTCATCCAGGAGGATAGGTCCGAGAGACAGGCAGAGATGCGCGTGGAGACCGTGGTGTCGTCTGGTTGGACAAGTACAGCTGTGTGTCGTCAGCATAGCAGTGATAAGAGAAGCCATGTGAGCGGATAACATGAGACAGCGAGGTGGTGTAGATAGCAAACAGAAGGGGGCCCAGGACTGACCCCTGGGGAACCCCTGTGGAGAGGGTGTGAGTCGACGACAGAGCGCCCAGTGAGGTAAGGAGAGGGCAGTGCCTGCAATGCCCATGTTGGCGAGTGTGGATAGCAGAATGTCTTGATTGACTGTATCAAAGGCAGCCGATAGGTTCAGAAGGATGAGCACAGATGAATGACCGTGTGATCTGGCTGTTTTGAGGGGACAGGTAACCCAGCCTGGGGGAAACATCATAATACATCTGAAGACACTGCAACTGTACACACACAAGCACGCAGGCACACACACTCTCTCACACACACACACACACACACACGCACCCGCACACGCACACATACAAACACAACAATATGAACAACACAAAATTACAACACATACACCTGCACACAAACACACATACACACACGTGCACACACACACTTACGCACACAAACACAGGTTATGGATAACACTACTATACTCACGCTAGTGTCTCCAGTTGACAGAGTGGATTTCTTAATGCAGCACTAAGAAGTGTCACTACTGAGTCCTGCAGATTATTGCCACTCAGGTCCAGCTGTCTGAGGGCGCTTTCACACCACTAGTTCGCCTATTTGATCCGCACCAGGCAATAAAATTGTTACTATGTTTTATGCAGACTCCAGTGTGGTCTGCTTTCACACCAGTAAACGAAAGTTTGTCCGTTTGTTGTTTCATTTATCTTCCGGTAGAAATAAGCGGCAATTTTAACCCAAAATGGAGCGACACGTTCGCACATTGGTACTTGCTCTTATAATTGCGTATTATATTTTTGCATTGGCCATTTTTGGCAAAATATCCAATTTGTGAGCGCGTCGCGGCTGCGCCTGGAGAGCAATGTGCTGATGCACTGGAGCCGCTGAAGACGAATAGCGCGTCATTTCAGGCAGAGGAGACGCACTATTTTCAGGAATGTAGTTATGCTTACTATGCAACGAAGATTACTCCAAAGACCCACAAGGTAGGCTTTTACTGCAGAATCTGTAACAGTAGGCCTAAGTGCGTCTACATGTAAAATGACTGAATTAATAAAATGAATGAATTATTAGCCTAGCCTGTTTGAGTTATTAAAGTATTATAGCCAGCTGTGTGTGCTAGCTGATCCTGTGTATTACCTAGCTTCCTCATTTATGATAGCCTAGGCATTCCATCTGAATTATTATTAGGCCACAGTAGTAGTATAATTGCTTCAGATATTTCAATTTTAAATATGACATTTTTGGCAATCACAGGTTCTGTAATTAGACAACAGGTTGATAACCAAACAGCAAACAAGTGTGAGGGACCTTAATTTACTCAAGGATATCTCTAAATACAAAATGCAACACAGACCTCTGCCTGTCATCAATTCTGTCTCTATGCTACACAGGAGTGTATGGACATACCCACGAAGTGATGGATGGTGGCCTCATATCTACAGCTCCTGGACAGACCAAGAATGGCTGGCCAACTTCCGGATGCGAAGAGCCAGTTTTGATCATTTGTGCGACACACTCCGTCCATGGCTCATGCGCCAAAACACAAATTATAGACAGGCTGTGTCAGTAGAGGTCCGTGTAGCAATATGCATTTGGAGATTGTCTACTAACCTGGAGTACAGGTCAATATCACACCTGTTTGCTGTAGGCTTGTCAACTTGTTGTCAGATTACACAAGAGGTTGTGACTGCCATAAATGTAATTTTAAAGCCAAAATATCTGAAGCATCCCTCTGCAGCTGAGTTTAGGCTGATTGCACAGGGGTTTCGTGACCGATGGAGGTTCCCTCAAGTGGCAGGGGCAATTGACGGTACACACATAAAGATTAGAGCCCAACTGGCAGTTCTTCTGATTACTTTAACAGAAAGGGGGATTACTCAATTATTTTGCAGGCTGTTGTGGATCATAAAATGAAGTTTTGGGATATAAATGTGGGAAGACCGGGCAAGATCCATGATGCCCGTGTTTTCTCCCTGACATCTCTATATGAGCAGGGCAGTGCAGGAACACTCTTACCTCATCACACTGAAATGTTTGAGGGAATAGATGTACCACTTTTTCTTTTGGGGGATTCGGCCTATCCGCTGCTAAACTGGTTGATGAAACCTTATCCTGAGGGTGGAGGGGTAACACCACAGGTTTTAAGCCACAGGTTAAGTCAAGCCCGTATGACTGTTGAGCGCGCCTTTGGTCGACTAAAAGGCCGTTGGCGCTGCCTTTTAAAAGAGAGCGAAGCTCACATTACATTTGTCAGTCGCATAGTTTTTGCTTGCTGTGTGCTTCACAATTACTGTGAGGAACATAATGAGGAATTTCTGGAGGGAGATTATGCTGTGGAACAGACTGAGGGAGTTACGTAGTTATCAGGAAGAGGTGAATGCACAACAGCAGCCCAATAGCATCAGAGACGCACTGTGTCATTATTTTTCTGCTATGTGAGTGTTCAAATCATTTGAGCAGTGCAAGGAATTAGTTATTTTAAAAATAATGAAATGTATTTTATCATTCATTATTCATGTTCATATGGCATACAATATCCTGAGGGCTGTACATCCAGTTTTTGGTGAATTCGATAAGTAAATGAAAATACTTTTAGTTTATTGTCTTGCAACAAAAATATAGGCCTAATGGTATATTATTTTATATACAACTTTACATTTAAAAAAATCATAAATAAATAAAATAATATATACCAATATGTTTGATATGTGTTTCTTTACCATTAGGCTATTGACTAAATAACAACTTTTACTTAAAACATTATGAAATAACTTTCACCTCAAACAAACTTGAAAGAACTTTCACTGTAACTTCCACCTAACACGTGTTTCTCATTCCTTATACCAGCCTACAGTGGGTAGAGTTGTGTGCTAGTGTGACGTAGGATGGATGACATGCTGTGGACATCTTGCTGGGGGGTGGAAGAGTGTGGTGAGTTGCTCTGCCGCCTGAATCTCATGCAGCCTCTTCCGACTCTCTGCCAGGTATTCAACAACCGCATCATCTCTGTTGGACTTGGCTTTTCTTTTCCTGGCCTGTGATCCAGGAATGGGTAGCCTCCCCCCTACTGAATCCTTTTCATCTGTTTCTGTGCTCTGTACGTCTGTACCTGTGCTCTGTACCTCAGACAGATCAGTGTTGCTGGAGTCTTCCACTGTAAAAGATAAAAGATGAGAGGTCAACAAACTTGTGTGTGTGTGTGTTTGTGTTTGTGTTTAAGTATGGATGTCATATGTGTAGAGTAGTATATTTTTATACTTATAGATGCCATATTGTAGTATGGGTATGTATATTTGTTTGGATGTTTTCTGTCTCTGTGCCTTGATGTGCATGTCTCTGTGCCTTGATGTGCTATTGGTCTTATTTCCTTTTGGAATAGATAAAGTGCCTCTCTATATCTATCTATGTAGGCCTAGGCTAGGTTTATGGTTGGCTTGAAACTGGAGGAACTGAAAGACGTGGGACAAACAGGGCAATCAGGTGGAGACACTGATGCTAACAGCTTGCAGTCTTGTTTAATTGCAACTTTTTTGTATTTTGATTAGGCTATTGCACAAATGCTCATCTTTAGGAGTTATTAACTACCATTATGTCATGCTTAGCCTACTCAAACAGAACATAGCAGGATAAAAAGTGGAGAAACAAAATGACTCACCATCAACATCTGGGTCACTTGGAAGGGTCAAGTCGGCGGTAACATTAGGTGACACTGGCTGAGGTTGATCATTTTCGACTACATCCACTGGCTCGACGACTGGCTTCGTGCCCAATATTTTGTCGATTTCCTCAAACCACATAAATTTCTCCTTTTCTTTCCCGCTACTTCCCGTTTTCCCAAGTGCATCACGCACTTGGATATACTTTTGCCGAAGCTTTTATTCTTTAGTGCGCCATTGCTCTGGAGACCGATTGTAGCCTTTCTCCCTCAACTGTTTGCTAAATATAGCATATAGTTCTCTGTTTTTATGGGTTGATGACAGCTGTTCGTTTATATATTCGTCCGCCCAGATGTCAATGAGGGCTTGTATTTCCTCACAAGCCCACGTTTGGCCACGGTTCGAGGTTTGCTCCATGTCGTCTTTGCCACTTATCGTAAACAGGAAATGAAATAATTAGTATCCCGACCCCTAATGCATTTCGAACGGGTAGTTTGGACCTACAGTTTATGGTTTGGACCCGAGTTCGCGTTCTCACCAGAGGAACCGCACCAGAGTCTGACATTTGGTGCAGAGTCAAGCGAACCGAGACCACCTCTTTTTGGAGGTCTCGTCCGCTTGATTTAGTGCGGACCCGAGTGCGATTGATGCTTTCACACCAACGAAATCGAACCGAACTAAGAGCTTTTGGTTCGAATGGGCCGTTTGGTGCGCACCAACTCATGTTGGTGTGAAAGCCCCCTGAGACTTGATCCTGAGCTGAGGGCTAAAGCCAGAGAGGAACAGCTTTTCTTTGTCAGCCTACAGTAACTCAGCCTGAGAAACATCATGACACATGTCAACACACTGAAACTGTTACACACACACACACACACACACACACACACACACACACACACACACACACCAGTAGCGGCTCATGGGTAGAAAAAAAGGTAGGGCAGATAGGCTGATGATGACCGAGTTTATTACAATTAATTCATAACTGCAACTGCAATCAATTAGTTTTGAAAGAATGTGCCTGTTATCAGCTTCTTTATTGTGGTTTCGAACACACACACTGTAGCCCTAATGGAGCTGTGCTGGGATGTTAGCATTCTCTAGCATGGCTAGTTTCATAGCACAACTCAGATGTGACTTGCTAGACACGTGTTTTTTGCCTTTTCTGAAAAATGCTTCATGTCACACACACCTGCACTGCTCCAAATATCCCCTTGTCCACCCATGACAGAAGAACGAAAGAGAAGGCATGAAAAACAGAACATTTTATTTCGTTCGGGACAACCATAGAGCCAAGGCTTTCTATCATACCACAAACGTGAAAACATCTGATTAAATGACCTACCCTTGTCCTTCGTTTGCTAACCGATATGTATGTCTGGTCCAAGACTTCTTATTGGCAATTTAGTTCCTATATCGAGTCGCTCGAAAGAGTTCTCCAAGAGAAACTC